>OW804102.1:67208814-67511314 GCA_942159475.1 Sthenelais limicola | reverse complement strand
ACTTTTTTTTAATTTTTTTTACAAAAAAGCTTATAAAAGCAGGAAAACAGGTTTTTCCGACCCAGAACTGTCAAAGGAAAACTCCCATATTTAAAACAACTATTGTTATAAAATACACATTTTTCCAGTAAAAAAGAAAATTAAAAAAAAAAAAGTTACCACCCCTCCCTACCTAGTTTTCAGCCAGATAAATTGGAAACACACCTATTATTATTTTGTTTTCCCTTAATGACATGTCAAAGCCAGAAGTGCGGGAGATTGCAGCAGTGAGCAACAAGATAAATTAAAGAGGGAAATATTTGGTCATTCAAGTTAGATATTTTTAAGATTGCCATGTGTCTTTGCCAGTAAAACAAAAAAGAATTGCAAAAGAAAAAAGAATAATTGTAATATCATGTGTCCACGAATCTAGACCGCCATTGGATTATTCTAACTATTCATTTTTTTCTGATTATAAATACCCACATGTGAAATTCCACTGTTAAGTTAAATAATGAATATATGATCCGTTTTAGGAAAATAAGTCATAAGTCGCAAATTATGGATTTTGAGATATCACCATATTTGAAAAGATGAGATCAACTTGATTCCAATGATAGTAAACACTAGGACACCTAATAAGTACTTCTGTATTCTCAGTTTGGCATTTCTATATTTGAAAAAAAAAATTGCAATGTTTCTTGATGGATAATTACCTGTAAAGTACTAAATACACCCCCATATGAAGGCCTCCAAAACCCAAAGATATATTTGATACAATGTCCATTTGTTACATGGAATTATATGACTATAACTGCTAAACCCTCTAAAAATCAGAACATTTCAATAAAGAGAACTTGTGAATAAATCACTTCGAAAAATATCAATTTTGCGACTTATGACTCATTTTCCTGAAACACATCATATATATATCTGGTAAACAATGTAACCCCAGGAACCCTTGAAGCTGTTAGTCAAGCCTCACATGCATGCTGTCTTATTGTATTAGCGGTAGCATTAGTGAACAGCTAGACACAGCAGTGGGCAGAATAACCATGGCAATTAGTATATTATGAATTAAACCCCTGAGCCTATGTCACAATTATGTTTCACTGTATTGTTTGACTTGCTGTATAAACATCCTAAATAAATAAAACAAAATAAAAAAAAATTCTTCTATAATATCATTCCTATAAAGACCGTTATGTATAATACAGATGATAGAAGCAATAAGATCCCTTTGCTTTTTTACACGAGCATACTATTATAGTAATGTAAGAAACAATTAGCTTGGCCTACCATTGGGTTAATTGTATTGGCAGTTGCTACACATGTTGAAACCTAATCATCCAGGAAGCAATAACCATGAAATACATGTCGGTAGGGAGAGGGGTAGGGAATAATGTTTTAAATACAATCAAAGATTTAAAAGGATGATATAGAAAGCTAACTTACCAACAGTTGGTAGAATATCCCGGAGGGAGATGGTGGTACTTAAATGTACATGAGAGGTGGCCATTATGAACATCGTTATCTCCAGCACCAGGAACATGTGATGTGTTTCAGGAAAATGAGTCATAAGTCGCAAAATTGATATTTGTCAAAGAGTTTTCTTTACAAGATATCTTCATTGAAGCGTTCTGATTTTTAGAGTGTTTAGCACTTATAGTCTTATGAATCCATGAAACAAATTTCGGGACAATGTATTGAATATTTCCCTGCGTTTTAAACTTAAAATATAGAGGGTATATTAGGTGTCCCACTGTTTACTATCATTGGAATCAGCTTGATCTTCTCTTAAGATGATATCTCAAAATCCATTTTGCAACTTATGACTCATTTTCCTATTAAAACGGATCACAAATATTCATTCATTATTCAGACGCGACGGAGGTTTTTCATGATTTTGGACCCAAGGCAAATCGCCTAAGTCTTTTTCTCAAGGCAGAAACTTTTGCAAAAAGCAAAAACAAAGTATGATAACTGAAAAGTGTATTTCTTAATCAAATTAAAGTTAATATATTCTTGTAATTAGATTAATAAAGAGTACAGAAATATTTCTAAATCTCTCAAAAATAAGTGGCAGACGGACGTAGGTACTAAAACTTTTTTTTTTTTTTTTTTTTTTTTTTTTGAAAGATTTTATGCAGCTTCCTGCCGTCGTGTAGGTACTAAAACTTGTAAACATGATAATGGTGGGACATAATGAGTGAGGGAATGAGTGAGATTGGTTGCTTTACGCCCTGATCAACACATTGAAGGTTCTATCAAGGGTGGGAGAGCTGAGAGGGAGGCAGTTTATGATCTTACCCAGGAAATAGAGATAGAGAAGAAGGGAGAGAGAGACAGAGAAAAAGAGGCAGAAAGGCACTTCATGGTCTTACCCAGGAAATAGAGATAGAGAAGTAGAGAGAGAGAGAGAGAGACAGAGAAAAGAGACAGAAAGGCACTTCATGGTCTTACCCAGGAAATAGAGATAGACAAGTAGAGAGAGAGAGAGAGAGAGAGAGAGAGAAAAGAGACAGAAAGGCACTTCATGGTCTTACCCAGGACCAGGGGGACATAATAAATTAGAAAACAGCTTGATTATCTGAACACCGAGGCATTCAATACCTCTATGTTAACCAGTTTTACCAAAAACCCCATCCACTCGTATAGAAACATCAGTGGTCGAAATAAGGAATAAAAATAGGTTGCCCCACCGGGCAAGCTACTAACAAAATCAGGTTGCCCGCCAGAACTTCTGGTTGCCCTGAGAAATTTTCCAGTTAAATTCCCATGTCTATTAGGTATTCGGTGTACTGACGGTTTTAAAAAAATTGAAGTTATTTTCAGGGTTTGAACCACCTGTATGATGTTCTAAAACGCATAAATTTAAGGTTAATTTAGATGAACAACAAATAGGAACGAGATATTTCATCCAGTGCAACCTCAGGCCCACCCAGGGGTGATATATAGCGGTAAATACAGGGGGAGGGGGGGGGGGGGGCGGAGCCAAACAATTGATCTATCCAGTCTAGGCTCACAGCCTCTCAGATCAGATAAGAATGGTATGTCAGTGATTGGACTGCGGGGCGAGTGCCATATTTGAGATGAGATCTTGTCCAATTTCGCATTGAAAACTCACTCAAAAAAATTGTTCGCCATTTATGGCCAGACTATTTAATATACATGTATATCCTGCCATGGCTATTACATATATGACATGTGAACCATTAACGACAGTACGAGTTGTATTACTTATAATGTAACTATGTGTGTATGTAGGTCATGTTTACATAGAGTAAGTGAGTAACCAGTGGAATGTACATGCGGGGGTACATGCAGCCCCTATGCCCCAGCACCCGGGCCAGCACCCAACAGTTGCCATGCATTTAATCTATATTGTATGGAATACCAGCTCGTGTCCCACCACACAAACTACAGAAGAAGGGCGCTGGGCAAATCATGGAGCAACACCAAGTGACTGAAGCATGGGCCGCCCTTGGACGATGTCTAAAGTGTATGTTATAAGTTGTATATGTGTGAGGGGAGGAGGGATGGAGGGGAGACCCATGGCTGCATCTTCACCCGTCCTCCCCTGCACTTGGTCCCGTCACATCTTCACATATAACCCCGCAATAACCCTCCTCCACCTGCCCGTGTGTGCCGTGCATGATCAGGGAGTGGGGTGGAAGGACACAGACACACATTATGTGTGACAATATACTCACCCTGGAGCTCCACCTTATATCCCGGCCCGGCAGCTCTCTTGGTACAAGTTGGTATCTCCGCGTTCCCACAGCGTCTCCACAGCGTTCCTCCCATCCAGGAACTGGGGCGCGGGAAATAGGGTCAGGCGTAGTTCACTCAAATAACGCGAGGTGGCAGCACTTGCCGGCCTATCTCCTTGAGCTTTACTGTGAATAATATCATTCGTGACGTGTTGCAGGAAAATGAGTTGCAAGTCGCAAAATTGATATTCTTCGAAGTGTTTTTTGCACAGTATCTCTTTATTGAAATGTTCTCATCTTTAGGGAAATTAGCACTTATAGTCATACGAAGCCGTGTGACAAATTTCGGGACATTGTATTAAATATATCCCTGCGTTTTGAAGGCCTAGTAAATACCACATTTCAAGACGATGATGATACCTCAAAATCCAATTTTTGGATTTGTGACTCATTATCCCGTGACACATCACATATTATTTTATTAATAAATAAACAATAAGCGCTTAGTTGACGATATAATTATAGTGTTGTGACCGACTCAAAATCTCGGACATTATGGGGACCAATTGTTCCATTTATACACATTTATTGCAACTTAGATCTTATAATTATATAGTGGTGATAGTTTGTAGACGTCAGAGGAAGGACAAGACAACAAATGTATTACAACTGTATCCTTTAATGTTCCATTCCAGATGTTGGTCTCTTGCTCTCCATAGACTACCAGTCCATATATATATATACCCACTGTGAGTGTGCATGGCCCCCTCCCCCTAGACACTGTCTAGACATAGCTTGGACTCCCATTATAAGGGTCACATCCACTATGGGACTCCACTGACCACTGACCATGTGTATGGATATATCGTATCCATCACACATCACCATTGTTTCAAACTAGGGGTCATTCGAGAACATAAAGAAAAGTGGATTGGATTTTGTCCTCCACTTAATTAATAATATATATATATTCATCACTGACTAAAATACAATGTATTACATAGCCAATGAGACTCCGTTTATAAATAAATCCATTTGTGTTGTATGTAGTGTTTTATTCAATCTGTTGCAGCAAGGGTGGGGTTGGGGGTTGGGGGGGGGGATACACCAATACCTAGTACTTGCATTAATATGGCATGAAATGCAACAACAATTTCTATTATGTGACTAGATACCATCCTATATTAACATGTATTAAAGTATAGGCCGTGTTGACGTTCGTGTCTAAGGTCCAAGTTGTCAACATGCAGTGTGTGGAATACGTGGCCGTGTGGGACACATCTGTTTATGGTTTCAAGCATCTGTTATGTAAGGGGGTGGACCTTCGATGATAAAATAAAGAAAGTCTGAAATATTTTGGGCTCTAACATCCTATCTATTCCCTCTATCACAAATGATGAAGTTCTTCAAACTCGTCCTTTAACACATTTGTAAGAATGTGTCAATAGAAACTGCCTAAAGCCTCACAATTTGCTTGTGATTCTGTGTGACATAAGAATAAGCACGCAGTCTGTCTTGTATCTTGTATAATATCTTAATTAAGATGGGAACCACATGGGTATACTAAATCTTTCATTACTAAATCTTTTATTACATCCCTAATTAACCGCATGGGTGGGGGTCTATACTAAATCTTTTATTACATCCCTAATTAACGGCATGGGTGGGGGTCTATACTAAATCTTTTATCACATCCCTAATTAACGGCATGGGTGGGGGTCTATACTAAATCTTTTATCACATCCCTAATTAACCGCATGGGTGGGGGTCTATACTAAATCTTTTATTACATCCCTAATTAACGGCATGGGTAGGGGTCTATACTAAATCTTTTATTACATCCCTGAGATGAGGAACTGCAGCTCCAGTTAAACAAGTCAGACCAAAGCGGGCATCAAATGGGCAATGGCAACCACATGTAACAAACGCTTAATATATTTAATAGAATTATGTGTGTAACTCTTCTTTTTGTACGGAAACATTGCAACAAAAAACGCCGCTCGCCACTCTTTGGGTCTCAATGCTTGGGGCCAAAAGGCTATTCAGAATCCCAAGTAGTTTAGCAACACATTGGATAATGATAAAGAAAAAATACCACACACTGTCAGTTGTAGAAGTATTAACAATCTTTTAGTTTGAAGAGTTTGATGGGTGAAATGTTTTAAGAGATTTGGGATGGAGGATGGGAAATTTGTATGGAGAACAAGCGTGGAAGTGACTTGCTGGTCACATGTTGTAACAGTGGTGCAAAGTTAATACAACAGAGGGAGTCTCCTTTCGATGCCCAGGAATTTCATACAAGCTTATCCCTGTGTCAAACATATTTGTGATTCCTCATAATTAATAGGTAAAAAGTATTGGTAACATTGATCAAGATAATTGCACACACAAATAAGGGAACTGGCTACGGTAGTATTTTTTTTATTGGAAATGTTTGATTTCAGGTTATGCCATTACATCAAGTTTGGGTTCGTTAATTATGGTTGTTTTTATGCTCTGTGGATTAACCCGTATGGGTATGTATTTAATATTGGCAAAAAAAAGTAGAAAATGATGGAATGGAGTATGTTGATAACAGTGTATTAATTAAACATATTAATACCATTGTATTTAAATATTTAACAGCACAATGTTTTTGCTGAACGTTGTAGAGGATATAAGAATGAAGATTTAAGATTTAAATTGTAACATCTTTTCAACGAATGAGAACTATCACTTTGTGAGACATTGTCAATAAAATTTAATAAAAAAAAAATGATGCTGTTCTCAAACATTCCTGCCACAACAGAAAAAGGTTTTTACAGACTACATTATTTACTATACAGAAATAGGATTGGTACAACATAGTTGACTGAGTAATTAGAAAGAGTATGAATAATAATACATATTGAGGTTGAATATCATTACTTGTATTACAAAGCAACCCAGTCGCTTGGTATGAAACCATTTTTGTATTTTTCTAGTCTGCATGATGTCACTTCACATTTGGGTCAGATTTCCAGAAACTGTACAATTCGCCTTCACCAATCCTCTCAAATAACCCAGATTTAAGACAAAAATGACCTTCAAAATGCAGGTTAACATAACATTTAAATCAATGCGATACCAAATATACTCAGATATACCCAGTATTCTTTATTTTTCAGCCTAATTTAGGAGAATTTTCTAAATGTGTAGTGCTGCCAATTGTACATTTTCTGATAATCTGACCCATTTACATATCTTTGTGGATAGCAGATCTCCATCTATCACAAAAAAAACTTTAAAAAAAAAATTAAAATACCCTGATTATAACATCAACAAATCTATATAGTAAACGCACATGCACACCTCTTAGATACCTTTTCATGATTTGAAAAAATATTCTAACAATGTTGGAGACATTGAATAGGTTGCTTTACATTGCAGTCTAAAGTATTCACAAAATCTACATTCTGTTATCATGCACTTGGCTGGAAATGAAGAATAATCAGTCAATATATAACATATATATCGATCTGTACCTCAAAGATAATAAAAATGTTACAACAACACATCCATCAATAGTGTTAATGTCCCTTTTTATTTTTAACGACATTTGGGTAATTGTACCTATCTATTTATATGTGTGTCACTTGTTTATTTATTTAATTGTATTATTGGTCGAGAGGTCGAGAGGTGGTAGGGAGGGGGTCTGACCCCTGGGGAGAGCGAGCTGATGCAATGGAGCTGGATGATGAAATCCTCCAGCGACATTGCATTCGAGCTACTCCGCCATTAACTTGGAGGCTGCTGCAATGGGCAGTGCTCACTCAGCAACATGAGCTGAAGAAATGTCCACTGTACATTGCAGGACGCCTAGAAAGGATGATGAAATGTATCCAAAACCTGTTGCAATACTTAGCATATATAAGGTTGTCCAGTGTATGTAAAGTCAGAGCTCTACTACCCAATGCTGCATAATGAAGATCTAAGCTGACTGACTGGAAGCCCTGCCACCTCAAACACTGACCATGATATAACTGACTTGCTATACCTAAGCTGACTGACTGGAAGCCCTGCCACCTCGAACACTGACCATGATATAACTGACTTGCTATACATGACTACTGTGTTATTGGAAGACTAATAAAAGATGCCATTCTGTACTCCACGCCTTACTCTTTATCTACATACATCACAAGCCAAGCATAACTCCCATTTGAGACATCAATCCATTCGAAGTTATCCCCATTTATATATATATCACGCGAGATCTGAGTATTTAGAGTAACGCCCTATTCCAATAGAAGTAATCCCTTATTGTAGTGTCCCCGCTCTACAGACACTAACAATAGTGCTGCAAGAATTAGAGATATTTAATATTGATGTAATACATCTCAATACATGAAGATATGAGGCTGCCTAGGACTGACTTGTACTCCCCTGTTGGGTTGTGGTGGAGGCGCCAGCGCCGGAAACCTAACCTTTCTATCAGTCCCAGCAGGTGGCGTATCTCTTCATGAGATTTTCTCAGATGGTGAAGTTCAAAGGCCAGCTGTTTAACATGTTTTAATTTTCCTGAAAATTGATAGTAAAACATCCTATTTGTTGGGAAAATTCAGGGAATTTACCTATCTTATCTTACATGTCTATTACATTACATGAAGGGATGGATTCAGTTCGAATCTGAAATACAACTATTTTGCAACATTTCTCCCAAAATTGTTCCCCCAAAATATCGTTTCAATATGAAATAAATTCCTATATCATAGCTAATGTTTACAGTACATACAGCACATGTGGAAGTACCTACCTGATCGAACCATATCAGGAATAGCAAGCCATTCACCTCTCTCAATATCAATCTTGAGATAGTCGATCGTTCTCTGTCATAAGAAAATTGTTAAAAGTTGGTTATAGATAGTCATGCATCCTCAACTCTGCTGTTATTATCAAAGAATATTGCTCTTTAAATGATTATATTTTTTACCCTTAAAGCAAAGTATTAACATCCAAAACCTCTTGATAAGTTTGTTAATACATACATTCTCGTGTCCAAGTTCCGTTAAAATAGAATTCAGTGATTTCATTGTCCACAATTGTTTCCCAACTCTTTGTGTAAAGTCATGATCACTTAATCCATAGGGAAAGAATGTCACATGTTTATTCCTTATCATCGTTTTCCTTATCTTCATGCTGTAATGATAAACTGACTGTAATTAATTATCTGGTAATCAACTATAAGAGTGAAGAGAAAGGGTGATTTAAATTATTCCTTGATTAAATTGTGCTACATTGCTGCAGTAAAGAGCTAGGCTGATGTTTATAATGACAATCAGCAGTCAATACACAAAAAAAACCCAACCAACACATTTATTCCACAGTTTATTATTTAATGATGGTGGCTGAAAGATTCACTAGGAGAGATTAATTGTAAATGATTCTTTTATTCCAATATGAACATTCTTCACCATCGTCCATATTGATAACATTATGGACACAGATGGGCATAGAGCCTAAAAAAGGAACATAGCATAGACAGGTTCTGGCATTCCGTTGGGGTGACAATTCTTTTCCTCACAGTCCTGGGCTTTCTTGATTAAATTAAGGTGAAATATACATATGTATGTACAGCTATTTCTGACTTACCTTGGGTCAAAGGAGAACACCTCACAGCCAAACAAATTGCCCATGGCATCATCAAACGAAAAGTCATTATTGATCCTGTAAAACAAGAAATTACTAGGTTTAGAAGAGCTTCATTACATTGTACCATCATATCAATGTGATACTAGATGTGCATTACATAGAGATAATGGAACAAACGGCCAGTGATTGAAAATGTATTGAACAAGTTTCTGAAAATTGTCACAAAACTAAAGCTGGGATTCCACTGGATCACTTGTATCTGCACTCATGGCTCACTCTTGATTTGCTTCTTTATAGTTTGCTCTTTCCCTCTATGTCCACTGTTATGTTTAGCACAGTACAAGCGCAGAGTGATTCTACTGGTTTGCTTCTTTCTTTATGAATCCAATAGAAGTTCCATTGGTTCGCTCTTACTGCACTATTTGGCTGCTACTAAAAGACGCGGAAATAATGCCACATAGTTGTTCTCCAATGAAACAGGTCAGATATTAGTGCAATGCCTTCAGGGCTCCAAAAGAAGTGCAACCGTTGATTTTTAAGAGCATATAACAATCACTGTAACCGTTTCTATACAACCATTCTGGTATAACTCTATTTTAGCTTGTTATGTGCTTAGGACAAACAAAAAGAGCGGACCATGAGTGGACCAAAAGAACAATCCCGTGGAAACGCATCTTAAAAAAGTAAGTAGCCGCCTCAGTAACAAAGTGGCAGTAGCAGCAAATTGAAGTGGACATTTCAACTTGCTACCACCATGACAAGACATGGTCAGAAAAGTAAAGGCTGAACATAATTATGGAGTGAATAATTATGGGTTTTACCAATCAGTTATTGATCGGGACTTGAGTGTTTTTGCATTAACGGTAAACCATAGCTTGACCAGCACTGCTAGTATTGGATGCATGCACATTGGGGGAACTGTTTCAGAAGTAGGATTCAGTTCTGATCCCCGCCGAATCTTAGATGGATCATATTCATTAATTCCTATATTACAGATTATTCCGATCTATTCGTACTATGAACTACAATTTGTGTGTTGGTCGTCCCGGACATTCTGGCAAGGCTCAGTCTGTTCACTATAACCTGTTATTACACTAGATAAAAACTGATGAAGTGTTATACTCTACACTGTGTATAAGAATTACCTCTATCCATGATGTACCTGTACTTGTTACCTTTGTTTGGTCCGACGTTGATTACCAGACAGGTTTGTGTAATAACCTTGTGTCTGGTTTTTCTTCCCCTTCCCTGACATAGACACAAATCAAACCTGCTTAGTGAAGGGAGTAATACTCACAATTCCCTCGACCCAAAATCACTACAATTAGATGTTTAATTATGTGTGTGATGGACCCATCCTATTATTTACAACAATTGGTGGAGAGACTCACCCAAAGGAGTAGACAAGGCAAGGTGCGGCAGGAAGGAAAGGCTTGATGGTGCACACATCCCAGCCTCCATCATACAGTCTTCCAATCCTCAGGTGTTCCCGACATGACACTTCATCCACCGAGAAGGATCTAGAAATGAATCCACTCCTAATACACTATAAAAGATACAGGTGAAAGGTGACTACCATTGTTAGTACCCACGTCCTTCCCCATGTATTGGTGAGCAAGCCTCAGCCACTATTTCTAAAAGTGGTTAAACAGGGTTTTAAAGGGTTGCTATTTGGGTCAGATTTTCAGAAAATGTACAATTCACCTTCACAAATCCTCTCAAATAACCCAAATTTAAGACGAATTTAAGAATTTAAGAAATGAGCTTCAAAATGCAGTTTAACATAACACAACTGATACTTTAAATCAATATGATACCAAATATACTCAGATATACCCAGTATTCTTCATTTTTCAGCCTAATTTAGCAGAATTACCTAAATATGTAGAGCTGCCAATTGAACATTTTCTAAAAATCTGACCCATTTATACCCCAGAGAACCAGCAACTCCTGTGAACTCAGGTCCAAGTATTTGGTGCAATTTGTACAGATGATAATGGAGGATAGCAAGATTAAACCCCCAGAGAGGTTTTAACATGAAATTTTATACCAGACACTTTCTGAAGTAATGAATTACAGGGACCTGGTTTCAATATTATTTCCATAAGGGAATGCATTCCCTGATATATTCTACAAATAGTGTGCACTGATCAAGGTATGTGTGGTGTTTTTGATTCATAGGGATGATTTCTCTAGTCCATGTATATGGCAGGACATATATCACCTGCAATATATGTCCTTATATATCAAGAAGTGTGATACCAGGGGTCGCTGGCCAGCACCCTACCCCACCTGGTGGTCGGTGAGAGATTCCCCATTCTCTCTCTCACCTCCCTTTGAACTGGACTTACCAGCATACGGCTGATCTCAGAGACTATTTCTAGCCAAGATAATATAAACAAGAAATAGACACTCCAGGCTCCATAGTGAAATGATAGGCCGTCAATGGTGTACAAGCGTCAATATTACTGGAATATCCTAGATCTATAACTAGGGTGGCATGACCAGAGATCTATGAGATCAATAAATATAATGAGAAATGAGAATCAATCACTTAAAAGGAACCTACAAATTGTCAGAATTGATTGTTATGAATAATTGAAATATCTGTTTTGAGCACACACGCTATGGTGCTGGGTTTGTTTTTAATAGATATTTCCTGAAACTCAATAATATACCATTGGAATACATGTGTAATAGTAGCAAGGATTCCGCACCTGACAAGATCCTTTAGACTTGAGTTTACAGAGTCTCGTTTGTAAATTTCTGGAAGATGTACGCTTGAATGGACGTTTGCAGTTCTGAGGCACTATACAGAAAAACAGGCCATCATGTAAACAATAATCAATTAAAGGAAACTGAAAAATCCCAATTTGAATCAGTGAACGCTAGGCATAGTGTCTATATAACTATGAAACTATTATGATGATTAATATCTTGATATTATATTACTTTCCTTTATAGAAAAGGACAGTGAAAAGTCACAATTAAACAAATTGTATTTTATAATTATGTTTTTTAACCAGTTGTACATTTACCTTAGTCCTGGTGTTATGTACTACTACTTAGTGTATGCTTACCATGGAACATATACTCGGGAAGTAGTTGTTATTGAGTGAGTAGAGGAAGACCAAAAGACAAACTAGCAGTAGGGTTGCTATGAACAACGTTCTTGAAATTCCCATTTTCTCCCTCTAGTATTGATCACTTGGCTAGTTAGAACTCCTGACTGATAGATAGGATTTACTCCATAGAGTTAGGTCTAGCTGGACACAGCAGTAGGTGGTAGACCATGGTTATTCTGAACTGGATAGTCACCCATGAGCCCATATCTCAATATAAATGTCTTTGATTATCAATTGATTATTGTAACTTCATCATACATTGTGAAGCACCCCAATTATACCCTCCATTTTTGCTGAAGCACCCCCTTTGTACCCTCCATTTTTGCTGGAGCACCCCCTTTGTACCCTCCATTTTTGCTGAAGCACCCCCTTTATACCCTCCATCTTGCTGAAGCACCCCCATTATACCCTCCATATTGCTGAAGCACCCCCATTGTACCCTCCATATTGCTGAAGCATCCCCATTGTACCCTCCATATTGCTGAAGCACCCCCATTATACCCTCCATCTTAATAAGCGTACCAGACCACTACACCGTGAAGAAAGGGCGCCTCATCTATGATTTATGGCAAATCATGATTAATCTCGACCAAGACATCGGAGCCACGATGGAGACAGTCATGATCAGAAAGGAGTACCTAAAAAGGAACTTAACTGAAACGGACATTGTCAATAATAATTAATTCTAGTATGGTATAAGTCTACAAAAGACTATAAACTTATGATAACAATTTTAACTATAACATTTCAACAAACTTTAATGGTTACAATACAATTTCATATTATAACTATATGATCGAAAAATGTTTATATTGACATTTCAATGTGTTCCCAAGACCGAACTCTTGTCGCATGGACCCATCCAAGTTACACCAAATAAAACTTATGACACAACTCTAGCCTCATTATTAACGCCATTATCACCGAAAAACACCTCTAGCCAATGAAATTGCTGCATTCATGTTGTTGATAAGTAACCATGGTTACCCAAGCTGCACATTTTTGATATACCCCCCAAGAAATACCAAGTCAACCATTCTCTGAAGAAGGATCGCCTCAAGACTGAAACGTTGGAATCACAACTCAAAATTTATATCTAACATCTGAATACAAATCACCTAATAAGAAATTGCTTAGGTTATAGTTTTGTTGTTCTCTCGACTTAGAATACTTTGTACACAGAGAAAAAATGGGTCACAAGTCTCTGCCTTGACAGCTCTTTAAACAGAACCTTTAACAAACAATATAGTTCATATAATAAATTTGTCATGTAGTTGTACCGACAGGTGGACCAAAAGACAGCAACCTCCATAGAAACAATTGCTTGGAGATATAACCGATAGGACTGATAGTATGTAAGGCAGTCAGTTTGCCAGTGCGTCCAAAATTACTGTTAAGACATCTGGTGGTGACAATGTGCATATACTTATGTTAGTCAAACTATCGTGGCGCCGCATGGTGTGTAACAATTGAAATGCTCCCCTCCTTACTTCTTATGGAACTTTCAATGCATTAAATGTTTATATTATTACATGCTATTATCATGTCATTAGTATTGTAAAGGCCCAGATGGCAGGAACCTGAATAAATGCTTTAAAACAAAAAAAAATGTTGTTGCTATAAAGGGCTCTGCACAAGCCTGAGCCTATCAGAGTGTTGTGCGTCCACACAACATGGAGTCCCTCAAACATACTCCCTGCTACAAGGGTGGTAAAGCATGGAACGCCCTCACTTCAATAAAAAGAAACACTCCCTGATATGAACAATTTAAAAACCTCCTCAAGCCTCCTCAAGCAAATTACACTCAACATACAAAAATAATAACCAAACACTATCCATTGGTATGCAGTGTCTTCACGGTACCAGAACCAAACTCACCAAACACAGACCAAGGGCAGCCATATCTACAAGCCAAAATATACAACAAAACAAACAACACCACAACAAACTACAAATAACCACGTCATGCTGGATCTACAAGCTGCCCTAAACCAAACCACCGCAGACAACAATTAGTGAGCAGAATCTTCATGCTACCAACACCAAGCACCCAAGTAGGTAATCATTAAGATATGATCTGAATTCCTTTAATTAAGTTGTAGAGTTTTGGACTGGTTGGTAAAGGGTCGTCTCCACTGCCTGTGGTAAGCTCTGCGGTAAGGCTTGTGATGGTGCTGTGTTGGTGAGGAGTGGCGAGGACCTGCCTACATCGTCTGGGAACCATGTAGGGAGGACTTCGTCATTCCTCTCCACCTACAGAACCAGCACAAACCATCACAAGGCTTACCACAGAGCTTACTGCAGCCAGTGGAGACCAGCCTTATGCTGTTCCAAAGGGTGGGTCCTAGATAAAGGCCAATGCTTCAAAGACCAGGTTCCAAGTTACAAAATAGAAGGACACTGGCAAGAAATGTTCCCACTTTGAAATGCCAAAATGCTCAAATTCAAACTTTTAAATATCTTGGGACATATAAATCTGAACATCGATTTAGTCATGGGAATTTTGAAAGACAAATGCAGTCAGTAAATTGAATTAATTAATTACAGAATCATAAAAGCCTACAAAAGCTCAACAACCCGGGCATCATTCTAACAATTTTTTTTTACGGAATTTTCACAAAGTGATATGTCTCATTCGTCATGAAAATCTACTATACAGATCTCTTCGATTACTTTAATTACACTTTACCTCATTTACAATGAACAGCTTGTTGATATTTCTCTCACATGTAGGGGCCAGTATGAAAGTTAATAAATAGTGCACCTACCGTAATGTTTAGTCCCTGCAAACTTGTAATGAACTGCATCATGTACATGGAAAACAAGCAGAACTGTTCTGTGTTTATTGCGTCATTCATAATAATCAGAAAATCAGAAATGTATAATTTGCCTTCACCAATCGTCTCAAATAACTCAAACCTTGCCAGATACATGTTGCCAAGAAGATGATAGATGGTTACTTCTAGAATAATGTGCAGAGTGAAATGTGCGAGTTCTATGCTTTTCCTAGGACTAAGGTTTCTGTTGTCATTGTTCATATTACTATGTCTTAAGGCTTTACAATGCAATGGTATCTTAGCATCTAAAACAGACGGGTCTTGCATACCTCCGATGACTCACTAAATAATGCAGGCAAAACACTATAGTAACATTATTCCCATAGGTCTAGACACTAACAGACATTTCATTTAGCCACTAGTCAAGTGCTGTGTGCATTTCATTCATTAGAATGAAGCCATGCTTCTAAAACAAGGTGCCTACATGGGGACCATTTCAAAGTAACCAATGTATATCATGGGAAATTCATAATTTGTAAAATTTGAAATTTTAAACTTGTTTTATTGTATGTCTACTTACATTTCAATGAGTTGGGAGTAGTGTCAATTTTTTTTATCTCATGTTACAACTGATCATATAGATCTTTGGAATTATCAACATTTTGTCATTTTGATACCAACCCCCTAAAGAAACCTTGGGCCAACAAATCAACAGCAAGGGCAAAGGCTGTTAAATAGAGTAGGTGTGGGATCTGGACCAAGTTGCCACCCCCCCCCCCCCTCCCATTTATAAATGGCTTCCTAAATCACTCACATTTAAACATAGCCTACACCTTGACAGCTAATGTGTACTCTGGCTAAGGTGGCTTGTAAGGGCCAAGCAGCTTTTATCAAGTATGGTGGATGGAAAATGGTAAAGCAAAATTTGTTTTGTTTGTCATTCATTTAAAAATGGTCACAGAGTCTTCAAATTGGGCTCGTTTTGAAGCACATTTATTACCCTTTTTCTATGAACAAGGAAAATGTTTTATTTGATTTCCAATCTTTCCCTATATTGTGACAATGTATCATGTAGAACAAATTTAATGTTGTCATCAACCCATAATATTTTTTGGAATATTTAGTGGTCATAGATTTATTGATTTATATTTGCATTATCATGTAATGAGTGAGTTGGTTCATTAACATTAACCCCTATATCATTAAGGAAAACCCTAATTCTTATTTCTTGTCATTTGCTTAATAATGTATGCACAGTCTTCACACTGGGCTCGTTTTACAGCGAATTTTATATTCTTTAATATCAAGAAAGAAAATTAATCATATTTATGTTGTAGCAATGAATTGTGTTTTTGTTATAAATTATTATTCATTAATGTTGTCATCAACCGCAAGTATATCTGAAAATGCCCTTAACAGTTGGTCTGCATAGTCAATGGGGCATATTTGCCCCATGTGACTGCAGAGAGAATCAAAGATAACATCCTTTAACTTTATCAGCAACCGGCCTCTCTGACTCTCTTCATTATACTAGAAAGACCAAATCTCTGGGCAAATTGCCTTGTAGCTTTCTCACAGTACATTAGGTACACTTTAACCTGGTATGGTGGTCCTTCAGCTGATGTTTACCATTTAGAAATTGATCAGGGATATTGATATTTGAGTATAAATGAGTGGTGAATGAGTTACATTTTTCTAATGGAGTGTTGTCATGGTGCCTTAGATAGGTGTCATTGATTCTGTTTTAAGGTTAATTATTGCATTAATTTGATTTAATTCTTTTGTCCTCTTTGCGATCTGGATGAGAGCTAATGTTTATTGCGTAAGTCTGGTCCAAAGATCTCAGGAGAGGGAAAACAATTTTTTTTAAACATAATATACTGCATCTCATGAAAAAAATGCAACCACCTGTGGGTCAGATTTTCGGAAAATGTACAATTCAACTTCTCAAATATTCACAAATAACCCAAATTACAGACAGAAATAATGTTCAAAATACAGTTTAACCTAACCAAACTGATTGTATGTAACAGAAATTACGAATATTCTTGAATTTATCTAGTATTTATCTAGCAAATTTCAGCCTAATTTAGCAGAATTGACTAAATGTGTGCAGCTGCCGATTGTACATTTTCTGAAAGTCTGACCCCTGTACATAGGCCAAACTAAAAGGATGGAAGAGAGCCAGTGAACATGAAACACAACAGGACGAAATCAGAAGTAGGTAAACATTTCAACCTACCAAACCACAAAAGTATGCATGATTTTGACATCCAAATAATATATTTCATATGTGATGTGTTTTAGGAAAATGAGTCATAAGTCACAAAAATAGATTTTGAGATATCACCATATTTGAAAAGATGAGATCAAGCAGATTCCAATGATAGTAAACAGTTTGATAATCTAATAAGTATTTCTAGATTTTAAGTTTGATATTAATTTTTCGTTTTTGAAAAAAAAAGTTTCCTATATTTCTGTGGGTCATTAAACAGTAAAGTACCTAAATGTAGTCCATCTGAGGACCTTTAAATCGAAAAGATATATTACATAGATTGTCCTGAAGTTTGTTACATCCATTGATATAACTATAAGTGATAAACTCTCCATATAATAGAACGTTCCAATAAAGTGATCTTGTGGAAAAAACACTTTGAAAAATATCAATTTTGCGACTTATGACTCTTTTTCCTGAAACACATCACAAATAACAACAGCCTGAAAGCAAAAGGGCAAAAGACCTGAGGATCGTAATTGAACACAATTGGATCCACAGGCTACCAACCACATGGTATGAATGCAAGAGATTCCGAATTCAAATGAGCTTATATAACCTCACCTTCAAAAAAGCCAAGTCAAAAAATTTGTTTCCCTCTCCTGAGATCAGATCAAACATGATTGGTTGTCATATCGACGAGCTAGAGGCAGTCCAAGAGTCACATAATGTACTCCACAATTACTGTACAACACTTACTCAACCGCCAAGGCTCTGTAGTGTTATTAAAAACATTGGTCCCTTACGCCCCATATATTATCCATTACAAAATACCTTCATAAACTTCAGGATTTCAAGAACAAAACTTCAGGATTTCAAGAACAAAACTTCAGGATTTCAAGAACAAAACTTCAGGATTTCAAGAACAAAACTTCAGGATTTCAAGAATAAAACAAGTTTATTCATATCAAGTGACGACAGTGAAAGGGTTGATGAATTTAATGCGGTTCCTTGAATAAAATCCTGGAACATCAAATCAATGACAAGCAACACAACCAGGAATTTGTAGATCTATGTAACATAACATAAACACTTAATTTCCATTCCTGTAATATAATCCAAATTAACAACTAGCAAATCAGATATCTAGATAGTATACATTTCTAATTAGAACTGTGGACTAAATTATACAGTAAACTCATGTAGGGGTGGACTAAATCATACAGTAATTAGAACTCATGTAGAGGTGGACTAAATTATACAGTAATCAGAACTCATGTAGGGGTGGACTAAATTATACAGTAATCAGAACTCATGTAGGGGTGGACTAAATTATACAGTAATCAGAACTCATGTAGGGGTGGACTAAATTATACAGTAATTAGAACTCATGTAGGGGTGGACTAAATTATACAGTAATTAGAACTCATGTAGGGGTGGACTAAATTATACAGTAATTAGAACTCATGTAGGGATGGACTAAATTATACAGTAATCAGAACTCATGTAGGGGTGGACTAAATTATTCAGTAATTAGAACTCATGTAGGGGTGGACTAAATTATATAGTAATTAGAACTCATGTAGGGGTGGACTAAATCATACAGTAATTAGAACTCATGTAGGGGTGGACTAAATTATACAGTAATTAGAACTCATGTAAGGGTGGACTAAATTATACAGTAACTAGAACTCATGTAGGGGTGGACTAAATTATACAGTAATTCAAACTCATGTAGGGGTGGACAAAATTATACAGTAATTAGAACTCATGTAGACATGGACTAAATTATATAGTAATTAGAACTCATGTAGGGATGGACTAAATTATACAGTAATTAGAACTCATGTAGGGGTGGACTAAATTATACAGTAATTAGAACTCATGTAGAGGTGGACTAAATTATACAGTAACTAGAACTCATGTAGACATGGACTAAATTATACAGTAATTAGAACTCATGTAGGGGTGGACTAAATTATACAGTAATTAGAACTCATGTAGACATGGACTAAATCATACAGTAATTAGAACTCATGTAGAGGTGGACTAAATTATACAGTAATTAGAACTCATGTAGGGGTGGACTAAATTATAGAGTAATTAGAACTCATGTAGGGGTGGACTAAATTATACAGTAATTAGAACTCATGTAGGGGTGGACTAAATTATACAGTAATTAGAACTCATGTAGGGGTGGACAAAATTATACAGTAATTAGAACTCATGTAGGGGTGGACTAAATTATAGAGTAATTAGAACTCATGTAGGGGTGGACTAAATTATACAGTAACTAGAACTCATGTAGGGGTGGACTAAATTATAGAGTAATTAGAACTCATGTAGGGGTGGACTAAATTATACAGTAACTAGAACTCATGTAGGGGTGGACTAAATTATAGAGTAATTAGAACTCATGTAGGGGTGGACTAAATTATATAGTAATTAGAACTTATGTAGGGGTGGACTAAAATATACAGTAATTAGAACTCATGTAGGGGTGGACTAAATCATACAGTAATTAGAACTCATGTAGGGGTGGACTAAATTATACAGTAATTAGAACTCATGTAGGGGTGGACTAAATTATACAGTAATAAGAACTCATGTAGGGGTGGACTAAATTATACAGTAATTAGAACTCATGTAGGGGTGGACTAAATTATACAGTAACTAGAACTCATGTTGGGGTGGACTAAATTATACAGTAACTAGAACTCATGTAGGGGTGGATTAAATGTTACTGTAGCTGCAAATCAATGACTTTCATTCGGTTTTTTGCCAGTATGTGTTTTCATGTGATCCCTCAGGGTTCCAGTCTCTGTTGCCCTATAGTCACACTCAGTACATGTATAAGGCTTTTCTTTGGTGTGTGTTCTCATGTGTGACCTTAGGTGTCCAGCCCGTGCTGTCCTATAGTCACACTCAGCACATTTATGAGGCTTTTCTCCAGTGTGTGTTCTCATGTGTATCCTCAGGTTACAAGCCTGTCCTGCCCTATAGTCACACTCAGTACATTTATGAGGCCTTTCCCCAGTGTGTGTTTTCATGTGTTTCCTCAGGGCTCCAGTCTCTGTTGCCCTATAGTCACACACAGTACATTCATGAGGCTTTTCTCCAGTGTGTGTTCTTATGTGTTTCCTCAGGTCTCCAGCCTGTGCTGCCCTATAGTCACACTCAGTACATTTATGAGGCCTTTCCCCAGTATGTGTTCTCATGTGTCTCCTCATGGCTCCAGTATGTACTGCCCTATAGTCACACTCAGTACATTTATGAGGCCTTTCTCCAGTGTGTGTTCTCATGTGTATCCTCATGGCTCCAGTATGTACTGCCCTATAGTTACACTCAGTACATTTATGAGGCCTTTCTCCAGTGTGTATCCTCATGTGGTTCTTCAGGTTTCCAGCAAGTGCTGTCCTATAGTCACACTCAGTACATTTATAAGGCCTTTTTTTGGTGTGTGTTCTCATGTGTCTCCTCAGGTTCCAAGCCTGTACTGCCCTATAGTCACACTCAGCACATTTATAAGGCTTTTCTCCAGTGTGTGTTTTCATGTGGGTCCTCAGGTTTCCAATCTGTGCTGCCCTATAGTCACACTCAGTACATTTATGAGGTTTTTCGCCAGTATGTGTTTTCATGTGTGTCCTCAGGGCTCCAGCCTGTGTTGCCCTATAGTCACACTCAGTACATTTATGGGGCTTTTCTCTAGTATGGGTTTTCATGTGTATGCTCAGGGCTCCAGCCTTTGTTGCCCTATAGTCACACGCAGTACATTTATGTTTCCTCTCAGCATGGTGTCTGAGCTTTCTCACTTCAAACCCTTTAATACACTTCCTGCATTTGTGTAGTTTTTCCCCTGTGTGAGTCACACTGCGATATATTCTGGCTCCTGTGGTTTGTGTAATTTTGTGTTTCGTCAGGGTTCCAGTCAGTGTGGCCCTATAGGCAGAGACAGTACTGTGTGTCAGCAAATGTTTCTCTAAACTACTGCTCTCTGTAAAGCCATTAACGCACACACTACACTTGTGTAGTTTCTCTCCTGTGTCAGTAGACATCAGTAGAGAAGGTGCACTAGTCGCACTTGTAGCATTTGCTGCCTGTCCTGTCTCCCCTGTATGAGTCACACTGTGATGCATCATGCCTTCTGACATCAGTAGAGAAGGTTCACTAGTCGCACTTGTAACATTTGCTGCCTGTCCTGTCTCTCCTGTATGAGTCACACTGTGATGCATCATGCCTCCTGACATCTGTAGAGAAGGTGCACTAGTCACACTTGTAGCATTTGCTGCCTGTCCCGTCTCCCCTGTATGAGTCACACTGTGATGCATCATGCCTTCTGACATCAGTAGAGAAGGTTCACTAGTCACACTTGTAGCATTTGCTGCCTGTCCTGTCTCTCCTGTATGAGTCACGCTGTGATGCATCATGCCTTCTGACATCAGTAGAGAAGGTGCATTAGTCGCACTTGTAACATTTGCTGCCTGTCCTGTCTCCCCTGTATGAGTCACACTGTGACGCATCATGCCTTCTGACATCAGTAGAGAAGGTGCACTAGTCACACTTGTAACATTTGCTGCCTGTCCTGTCTCCCCTGTATGAGTCACACTGTGATGCATCATGCCTTCTGACATCAGTAGAGAAGGTGCACTAGTCGCACTTGTAACATTTGCTGCCTGTCCTGTCTCCCCTGTATGAGTCACACTGTGATGCATCATGCCTTCTGACATCAGTAGAGAAGGTGCACTAGTCGCACTTGTAACATTTGCTGCCTGTCCTCTCTCCCCTGTATGAGTCACACTGTGACGCATCATGCCTTCTGGCATCAGTAGAGAAGGTGCACTAGTCGCACTTGTAGCATTTGCTGCCTGTCCTGTCTCCCCGGTATGAGTCACACTGTGATGCATCATGCCTTCTGACATCAGTAGAGAAGGTGCACTAGTCGCACTTGTAACATTTGCTGCCTGTCCTGTCTCCCCTGTATGAGTCACACTGGGATGCACCATGCCTTCTGACATCAGTAGAGAAGGTTCACTAGTCACACTTGTAGCATTTGCTGCCTGTCCTGTCTCCCCTGTATGAGTCACACTGTGATGCATCTTGCCTTCTGACATCAGTAGAGAAGGTTCACTAGTCACACTTGTAGCATTTGCTGCCTGTCCTGTCTCCCCTGTATGAGTCACACTGTGATGCATCATGCCTTCTGACATCAGTAGAGAAGGTTCACTAGTCACACTTGTAGCATTTGCTGCCTGTCCTGTCTCCCCTGTATGAGTCACACTGTGATGCACCATGCCTTCTGACATCAGTAGAGAAGGTTCACTAGTCACACTTGTAGCATTTGCTGCCTGTCCTGTCTCCCCTGTATGAGTAACACTGTGATGCATCTTGCCTTCTGACATCAGTAGAGAAGGTTCACTAGTCACACTTGTAGCATTTGCTGCCTGTCCTGTCTCCCCTGTATGAGTCACACTGTGATGCATCTTGCCTTCTGACATCAGTAGAGAAGGTTCACTAGTCACACTTGTAGCATTTGCTGCCTGTCCTGTCTCCCCTGTATGAGTCACACTGTGATGCATCATGCCTTCTGACATCAGTAGAGAAGGTGCACTAGTCACACTTGTAGCATTTGCTGCCTGTCCTGTCTCCCCTGTATGAGTCACACTGTGATGCATCATGCCTTCTGACATCAGTAGAGAAGGTTCACTAGTCACACTTGTAGCATTTACTGCCTGTCCTGTCGCACCTGTATGAGTCACAATGTCATGCAGTCTCCCTGTAAATATATAAAGTTGATACGTTGAAGCTGCTATCTATTGCCACAAACACAATCTTATCAAATTTACTCATATTATGACTTATAGCGCTAAATTTAATATTCTGCTGTTGTTACATATTAAAACAAGAATCTGAAGGGGGGAGGAAGAGAAAGGCGAATCAGGAAGAAATAGACATAGATCCGGTTGTGCTTTCCAATAGGGGACTTTGGGGACGAGAAACAAAAAGGCTCTTGACCTGGAAATTTTCAATGATATATCAAAAGACTCAAACTGGGAAATATTCTTTGAGCAAACAGATGTACTGGAGTGCTGGAAAATCATTTATCATCGAATAACTCATTTTCTAGACAGAATGTGCCGCCTTCAGGAGTTTAAGGAAGGGAAGAAAAAGCCAAAATGTGCTACAGAGGAAAGTACTCTATTAATGAATAGGAGACATTTTCTTTTCAAAAAGGCTAGAAGAGATGACATATCCACTACACTAGGATATAAACCTCATATCCACTACACTAGGATATAAACCTCATATCCACTACACTAGGATATAAACCTCATATCCACTACACTAGGATATAAACCTCATATCCACTACACTAGGATATAAACCTCATATCCACTACACTAGGATATAAACCTCATATCCACTACACTAGGATATAAACCTCATATCCACTACACTAGGATATAAACCTCATATCCACTACACTAGGATATAAACCTCATATCCACTACACTAGGATATAAACCTCATATCCACTACACTAGGATATAAACCTCATATCCACTACACTAGGATATAAACCTCATATCCACTACACTAGGATATAAACCTCATATCCACTACACTAGGATATAAACCTCATATCCACTACACTAGGATATAAACCTCATATCCACTACACTAGGATATAAACCTCATATCCACTACACTAGGATATAAACCTCATATCCACTACACTAGGATATAAACCTCATATCCACTACACTAGGATATAAACCTCATATCCACTACACTAGGATATAAACCTCATATCCACTACACTAGGATATAAACCTCATATCCACTACACTAGGATATAAACCTCATATCCACTACACTAGGATATAAACCTCATATCCACTACACTAGGATATAAACCTCATATCCACTACACTAGGATATAAACCTCATATCCACTGCACTAGGATATAAACCTCATATCCACTGCACTAGGATATAAACCTCATATCCACTGCACTAGGATATAAACCTCATATCCACTGCACTAGGATATAAACCTCATATCCACTACACTAGGATATAAACCTCATATCCACTACACTAGGATATAAACCTCATATCCACTACACTAGGATATAAACCTCATATCCACTACACTAGGATATAAACCTCATATCCACTACACTAGGATATAAACCTCATATCCACTACACTAGGATATAAACCTCATATCCACTACACTAGGATATAAACCTCATATCCACTACACTAGGATATAAACCTCATATCCACTACACTAGGATATAAACCTCATATCCACTACACTAGGATATAAACCTCATATCCACTACACTAGGATATAAACCTCATATCCACTACACTAGGATATAAACCTCATATCCACTACACTAGGATATAAACCTCATATCCACTACACTAGGATATAAACCTCATATCCACTACACTAGGATATAAACCTCATATCCACTACACTAGGATATAAACCTCATATCCACTACACTAGGATATAAACCTCATATCCACTACACTAGGATATAAACCTCATATCCACTACACTAGGATATAAACCTCATATCCACTACACTAGGATATAAACCTCATATCCACTACACTAGGATATAAACCTCATATCCACTACACCAGGATATAAACCTCATATCCACTACACTAGGATATAAACCTCATATCCACTACACTAGGATATAAACCTCATATCCACTACACTAGGATATAAACCTCATATCCACTACACTAGGATATAAACCTCATATCCACTACACTAGGATATAAACCTCATATCCACTACACTAGGATATAAACCTCATATCCACTACACTAGGATATAAACCTCATATCCACTACACTAGGATATAAACCTCATATCCACTACACTAGGATATAAACCTCATATCCACTACACTAGGATATAAACCTCATATCCACTACACTAGGATATAAACCTCATATCCACTACACTAGGATATAAACCTCATATCCACTACACTAGGATATAAACCTCATATCCACTACACTAGGAGAGATGATGGCTCAGGCAAAAGTAATCAGAAATGAGGTAAAATACAAATGCAAGGAAGCCAAAGCATAATTTGTTCAGAAACAACTTCAAATCAATGAAGTTAATCCCAAGAAATTCTGGGAAATTTTAAAACCTCTCATTAACCCCGATGAAGTAAGAAAAAATGATATTATAATTCTATAACAAAATGGTATGAATATAGTCATCTCAAATAGCCAATGAATTTAACTCAAATAGCCAATGAATTTTACTTTTAAATGTCGGTCCAGATCTAGTAGCAAATATTATGTGATGTGTTTTAGGAAAATGAGTCATAAGTCGCAAAAAATAGATTTTGAAATACCATTATATTTGAAAAGATGAGATCAAGCCAATTCCAATGATTGTAAACAGTCTAATAATCTAATAAGTATTTCTAGATTTTAAGTTTGATATTTTCGTTTTTGAAAAAAAAAGTTTTCAATATTTCTGGGTGTCAATAAACAGTAAAGTAACTTAATGTAGTCCATATGAGGACCTTTAAAACGAAAGGACATATTACGTACATTGTCCTGGAATTTGTTACATTGATTGATGTACCCATGAGTTATCAACCCTTAACAAATTAGAACATTCCAATATTGTGAAAATATCAATTTTGCGACACTTTAATAACAAAATATCAATTTTGCTGAAACACATCACATATTGAGGATCCAACTAGGGAAGATCTCATGCACTATGATAATATTCTATACTGCCACAATAAGAACATCAAGACTGTGAATCAAAACATACAACATAACCTGGACAAAATTGACCTATGGTGTAGATTAAATGAAATATCCATGAATACTTCCAAAAGCAATGTTATGCATTTTTCGATGTCAAATAATAATAATAATAATAAAATTCTTTTATTTCATGACTAGGTTACAGAAAATACAGGTAGTACATGTCAGGTCTAGACCTGGTCTTCCCATGTATGCCTAAAACTTAATACAGAAAAACCCATAAAACTGGGGAATAATATTTCAAAATCTGTAGACGAATATAAATATCTGGGCCTAACCATGGACACAAACCTCTCCTTCAAGAAACATAAATATTATCAGAAATAAAGTTAGCACAAAATTAAGGCTATTGTATAAAGTGAGGCATTGTTTAATAGAGAAGAGCAAAGACTTATATAAAATGACCATACTCCCACACTTAGATTTGATTCCAGACCAAAATCACTCCTTCGTAAACTCTAGTCCTTACAAAACTCCATAATTCGAATCATTTTTGGAAAAACCAAATACACAAATGTGGATGAAGAACATTTAGACCTAAACTTATTACACTTAAACAAGAGGAGACAAAAACATGATTAACTTAAGCCACTTCATGGCTACTGATGAAATCAATTTGTATAATAGAAACATTTCAACTAGAAGTCATGCCCAAAGCAGATGAGATTAACAATTTTCATGGCCAAAATCTGCAAAAATCTCTTTCACTTATAAATCGGCTAAATATTGGAGTTGTCGACCCGCTACCGTTGTACCTGACTCTGTATATGTTACTGTACCTGTCTCATGATCTATTGGATCTTATTGGATTTTATTTTATTTTTCATCTTTTTGCTATTGTATTTTTAATATATGTATGTTGTTGTGTATGTATGATACTTCTTGGTCTGGACTAAGCATACCAACTACCAACCATTGTTTGATTACATTGTTGTTGTACTCTAATTTTACCTCATTCTCTAGTTTGTACAACTCACTGTTAGCTAGTTATATATTATTCAACCAAGCCTACTCATAAAGAAACAGCTGATCCTAGACCAGTAGAAAATAGCCCTTGAATATCAAATTAAATAGCCATGAAATTTATATCCTAGTGTAGTGGATATGAGGTTTATATCCTAGTGTAGTGGATATGAGGTTTATATCCTAGTGTAGTGGATATGAGGTTAATATCCTAGTGTAGTGGATATGAGGTTTATATCCTAGTGTAGTGGATATGAGGTTTATATCCTAGTGTAGTGGATATGAGGTTTATATCCTAGTGTAGTGGATATGAGGTTTATATCCTATTGTAGTGGATATGAGGTTTATATCCTATTGTAGTGGATATGAGGTTTATATCCTATTGTAGTGGATATGAGGTTTATATCCTAGTGTAGTGGATATGAGGTTTATATCCTAGTGTAGTGGATATGAGGTTTATATCCTAGTGTAGTGGATATGAGGTTTATATCCTAGTGTAGTGGATAATGAGGTTTATATCCTAGTGTAGTGGATATGAGGTTTATATCCTAGTGCAGTGGATATGAGGTTTATATCCTAGTGTAGTGGATATGAGGTTTATATCCTAGTGCAGTGGATATGAGGTTTATATCCTAGTGCAGTGGATATGAGGTTTATATCCTAGTGTAGTGGATATGAGGTTTATATCCTAGTGTAGTGGATATGAGGTTTATATCCTAGTGTAGTGGATATGAGGTTTATATCCTAGTGTAGTGGATATTAGGTTTGACACAAGTCTAGTCTGACTTGTTGTTGCACCGTCCTCCGGATCGGTTACAACCGGGAGCCTAGCCTTGTTGTGTGCAATCCTGGGCAATATTGATCTGGCTCCCTAACCCTAAAACACAACGACAAGTTGACTAAGGTTGCAAGATGGAGCAATGCACCTAAGTCCTGCTTGGTGCATGAGATTGCCGTGTCTAATATAGCTGGGAAAGAGCCAATGATAATATCAATTTTGGAGGGAATGGTCCCACTCCATAGCGTAGTGGCTCTGAATCTTGGTTTGGATACCTTGAAATTGCTGCTAGCACCAGTGTCATTGTTGGGTGAATTCACTGGGATTCCCCTCCACCCTGTCTCAGTGGAGAAGTAGTCAGTTTATGTACAGTCAAAAACCTCAGTTACGGGGAACTTATAACTGATGGTGATTTATGGATGTGATTTATGGACTGTGATTATGGACGAATGGATGGAGGACCTGATGATGACTTGATTCCTTGACAAATGAAAAATGGGGACCCCTGACGTCATTGATGAAACCAATTCCTGATGAACACCGACTTGCCATATGTTTGCCTGATGTTGACTATAAACTGACCCCGGACCCCGGAGATTTTGTACATATAGCTGTATCAGGTCTACTGAAGCTCCTACTTGTCAAAGGCTGTTTTAGTATGTTGAATCCAATTGATTCTCATACTGTAAATAATCCAGGTTACGGATGCAGATATGTCTGCATGGGTGCAACTGAAGCAACCCCGGGATGTACAACGGACAATGTATTGGGCGGAGGTATGGGTGTCCTGTCAATTGGATTCTCGCTCACATTCTTGCAATTTTCGATAAAAATGTTGCCAAATATTTGCATTTTAGATTTCAACAGAATCCAACCCATGATGCACTGTAACGTACATGTGCAGCGGCACATACAACTCCCCTATTATATGACATCATATTCCCTCAGCTGCACATACAACTCCCCTATTATATGATATCATATTCCCTCAGCTGCACATACAACTCCCCTATTATATGATATCATATCACCTCAGTTGCAAACACAATTATCATTTATTTATGTCTATGTCAGTTACCACTATATAGATTTAATTACCTACGAAAAAGGAACTGCTACATTAAGAATATATTGCCAATAACAGATATGATAAGAGGGAATTGAAGGGTGGGAAATTAAATATTGATTGTAGAATAAAAATGAATAATACAAATATTAACAGTGTGTTAATTAAACCAATGTGAGTGATATCAAAACTATTCATAATTTAGAAATACCAATGAAAATGATTTAAATGTAATCATAAAGTATTCTCTACTGGATTCATTCTTCTTCATCCCTGAATGTTTTTTAACACAAAGTACACCTGTACACTGACTGGGTCAACCAATGGTAGTTACACTTCCTGCCTCCAGGCTACTGTCACACCTGCAGGCTACTGACCTAGTTACATTGTATGACCTACAACACTAGCCTTGCTTCTGTGCTTAGGTTTTGGTTAATAGACTCTCCAATATTTAGAATATTTATAATGCCAGTAGGTACAGAACATGGGACAATTGTATTAATGAATCAATTTAACAGTCAGTCAATCTAGAGCATACATAGCTTGGATAATCATATATATTATTCACTCAACAAGTCATATACATTTATACATATGTATAATATGTGTTCATCTATGTGTTATAAGTACTACATTTTAGAGCACATGATTGTACACATCTGTTATGTCTGAGCAATATTCTTAACTCAATATGATATGTGATAATGAGACAATTATGGAAGAGACATGTTTTAATTCTAAACTACTACTAATCTTTCACACAGATAATGTCTTACTCTTTGTAATTAATAACATTCAATACAAGGTTCAGTCATTTTCTAAGGCTATTTTCTGAATGTTGAACATACATACCTGTTAAACTAGTTGTTGTAGTTGTGTATAACTGACTGCACTGATGTACAACACTGTGTGGAGTGGAGAGCAGGATGATGTTGCTGCTATGGTGGCTGTAGTTGTGTATAAATGACTGCTATGTGGAGTGGAGAGCAGGGAGATGTTGCTGCTATGGTGGCTGTTCCCTGTCTGTCCTTCCCTCCACCGCTGGTTCATCATTAGATCTACACATAACTCAGACCCGCGCCCACCGTCACATCCATCATGCACTGGTGGTGCCCCAGGGCATGTGCATTCATTAACATGCAAACAGGCTGTGATGTCTAGACACCCAGTCTAAGGTTCTAATCTTATAGAGTATATTTAGCTACTTTACTAGTAAATGTCCACCTAGGAATAGTGCAAACTTAATTTTTCAAGAATAATAATCAAATTTAAAATATAGAAACACTTACTACATGGTCTACTTCTTTTTTTTAAGATTTTATTTATACCATCATTGGAATCAGTTTGATCTCATCTTTTCAAATATGATTATTATATCTCTAATCAACATCATGGTACTGTATAATAGGGGATTTGCATGTCTCACTGCGCATGTCTACTGCCGTGCATGCTGGGATGGATTCTGTTGAAATCTGACATACTAATATTTGACATTTTTATAGAAAATTGCAAGAATGTTTTCACCAATATCAGAGCTTGTATAAATGATCTATGAAAACCAAATGCATGATGGGAAAGATGGGGACTTGTTTCATGGGAACATGTATAACACATGGATATTAGCATTAAAGCATTGATAAATATGCTTAACATGGCATGTTTTCCACATGGGCGATTATACAATTATTCGCTTCCATGAATGACAAGTATGTTATAGCAGTATCAGGATAGATAATATCCATAGACTAGGGTGTGGTTCATATAGTTAAATACATGACTATAGATACGTTACAATGAGCGATTTTTCAATCCGCTTCTATTTCTGTTTAAAATGACTAAATCTCAATATACTTTGAGATTTAATTAGTGAAGATCATGACCAGTGTTAAGATACAGGATGAACATAAACAAGTAAAAAATACATTTTACTGGAGACATTGACTTTCAAGTAAGTACAGTACAGTTTAATTGCATTTTAAAGCTCATTCATGTCTTAAATATGGGGTTATTTGAGAGAATTGGGGAATACGAATTGTACATTTTCTGAAAATCTGACCCACATATTCCTTATCCTCAGCTCGACAGCTGCAACATGTGGTTTGTCCCTCGTCCAGTACTAGCTGCACAAGAGACCGCTCGGCCGCCGGGGAGCCTTCATGGCGTTTGTTCATGTATGGCCCGATGGTGCCCCAGGGCAGACGAACACCGCCGTCGCTAGTAGCATAGCTTATGGGTCAGATTTTCAGAAAATGTACAATTGGCAGCTCTACACATTCAGTAAACTCTGTTAAACTTGGCAGAGAATTGATGAATACCGGGTATATCTGACTATATTTGGTATCGCATTGATATCACATTAAAGTATCGATTTTGTTATGTTAAACTGCATTTTGAAGCTCATTTCTGTCTTAAATGTGGGTTATTTGAGAAGATTGGTGAAGACGAATTGTACATTTTCTGAAGATCTGACCCTTATATGAATATAAATGTGAGCGAGGAGTGTTGGAATCAGATGTTGGCGCTCTGTGTTTATCTGTGGCTCAATGTTGGTGACATCTGATGGACATATACTGCCTATCTTCTGATCGCACTGATATGATTAATAAACACTCTTGAAATTTAGTAGATGTATTCATACAACCACAAGGACTAGACACTCCAAAAATGAAAATATTCCAGCAAAGAGATCTTATAAGTAAACGACTTTGAAAAACATCAATTTCGCGACAGGCCACTGCACCAGAGATCTTATTCCTTAATGAAGGTAATATCACATTGCTTCAAGCCATGAGACATATTCCTTAATGAAGGTAATATCACATTGCTTCAAGACATGAGACATATTCCTTAATGAAGGTAATATTACATAGCTTCAAGCCATGAGACATATTCCTTAATGAAGGTAATATCACATAGCTTCAAGCATGAGACATATTCCTTAATGAAGGTAATATCACATTGCTTCAAGACATGTTACATATTCCTTAATGAAGGTAATATCACATTGCTTCAAGACATGTTACATATTCCTTAATGAAGGTAATATCACATTGCTTCAAGCATGAGACATATTCCTTAATGAAGGTAATATCACATAGCTTCAAGCATGAGACATATTCCTTAATGAAGGTAATATCACATAGCTTCAGGCCATGAGACATATTCCTTAATGAAGGTAATATCACATAGCTTCAAGCCATGAGATCATATTCCTTAATGAAGGTAATATCACATAGCTTCAAGCAAGAGACATATTCCTTAATGAAGGTAATATCACATAGCTTCAAGCCATGAGATCATATTCCTTAATGAAGGTAATATCACATAGCTTCAAGCAAGAGACATATTCCTTAATGAAGGTAATATCACATAGCTTCAAGCATGAGACATATTCCTTAATGAAGGTAATATCACATAGCTTCAGGCCATGAGACATATTCCTTAATGAAGGTAATATCACATAGCTTCAAGCCATGAGATCATATTCCTTAATGAAGGTAATATCACATAGCTTCAAGCAAGAGACATATTCCTTAATGAAGGTAATATCACATAGCTTCAAGCCATGAGATCATATTCCTTAATGAAGGTAATATCACATTGCTTCAAGCCATGAGACATATTCCTTAATGAAGGTAATATCACATAGCTTCAGGCCATGAGACATATTCCTTAATGAAGGTAATATCACATAGCTTCAAGACATGAGACATATTCCTTAATGAAGGTAATATCACATTGCTTCAACACATGAGACATATTCCTTAATGAAGGTAATATCACATAGCTTCAAGCCATGAGACATATTCCTTAATGAAGGTAATATCACATTGCTTCAAGCATGAGACATATTCCTTAATGAAGGTAATATCACATAGCTTCAAGACATGAGACATATTCCTTAATGAAGGTAATATCACACAGCTTCAAGACATGAGACATATTCCTTAATGAAGGTAATATCACATTGCTTCAAGCCATGAGACATATTCCTTAATGAAGGTAATATCACATTGCTTCAGGCCATGAGACATATTCCTTAATGAAGGTAATATCACAAGACATGAGACATATTCCTTAATGAAGGTAATATCACATAGCTTCAAGACATGAGACATATTCCTTAATGAAGGTAATATCACATTGCTTCAAGCCATGAGACATATTCCTTAATGAAGGTAATATCACATAGCTTCAAGCCATGAGACATATTCCTTAATGAAGGTAATATCACAAGCCATGAGACATATTCCTTAATGAAGGCAATATCACATAGCTTCAAGACATGAGACATATTCCTTAATGAAGGTAATATCACATAGCTTCAAGACATGAGACATATTCCTTAATGAAGGTAATATCACAAGCCATGAGACATATTCCTTAATGAAGGTAATATCACATAGCTTCAAGCCATGAGACATATTCCTTAATGAAGGTAATATCACATAGCTTCAAGCCATGAGACATATTCCTTAATGAAGGTAATATCACATAGCTTCAAGCCATGAGACATATTCCTTAATGAAGGTAATATCACATAGCTTCAAGCCATGAGACATATTCCTTAATGAAGGTAATATCACATAGCTTCAAGCCATGAGACATATTCCTTAATGAAGGTAATATCACATAGCTTCAAGCCATGAGACATATTCCTTAATGAAGGTAATATCACAAGCCATGAGACATATTCCTTAATGAAGGTAATATCACATAGCTGCAAGCCATGAGACATATTCCTTAATGAAGGTAATATTACATAGCTGCAAGCCATGAGACATATTCCTTAATGAAGGTAATATCACATTGCTTCAAGCCATGAGACATATTCCTTAATGAAGGTAATATCACATAGCTTCAAGCCATGAGACATATTCCTTAATGAAGGTAATATCACATAGCTTCAAGCCATGAGACATATTCCTTAATGAAGGTAATATCACATAGCTTCAAGCCATGAGACATATTCCTTAATGAAGGTAATATCACAAGCCATGAGACATATTCCTTAATGAAGGTAATATCACAAGCCATGAGACATATTCCTTAATGAAGGCAATATCACATAGCTTCAAGACATGAGACATATTCCTTAATGAAGGTAATATCACATTGCTGCAAGACATGAGACATATTCCTTAATGAAGGTAATATCACATTGCTTCAAGCATGAGACATATTCCTTAATGAAGGTAATATCACATTGCTTCAAGCCATGAGACATATTCCTTAATGAAGGTAATATCACATAGCTTCAAGACATGAGACATATTCCTTAATGAAGGTAATATCACATAGCTTCAAGCATGAGACATATTCCTTAATGAAGGTAATATCACATAGCTTCAACACATGAGACATATTCCTTAATGAAGGTAATATCACATAGCTTCAAGCCATGAGACATATTCCTTAATGAAGGTAATATCACATTGCTTCAAGCATGAGACATATTCCTTAATGAAGGTAATATCACACAGCTTCAAGCATGAGACATATTCCTTAATGAAGGTAATATCACATAGCTTCAAGCCATGAGACATATTCCTTAATGAAGGTAATATCACAAGCCATGAGACATATTCCTTAATGAAGGTAATATCACATAGCTTCAAGCATGAGACATATTCCTTAATGAAGGTAATATCACATAGCTTCAATACATGAGACATATTCCTTAATGAAGGTAATATCACATAGCTTCAAGCATGAGACATATTCCTTAATGAAGGTAATATCACAAGCCATGAGACATATTCCTTAATGAAGGTAATATCACATAGCTTCAAGACATGAGACATATTCCTTAATGAAGGTAATATCACATTGCTGCAAGACATGAGACATATTCCTTAATGAAGGTAATATCACATTGCTGCAAGACATGAGACATATTCCTTAATGAAGGTAATATCACAAGCCATGAGACATATTCCTTAATGAAGGTAATATCACATTGCTGCAAGACATGAGACATATTCCTTAATGAAGGTAATATCACATTGCTGCAAGCCATGAGAAAGCTTGTCCACACCTGGGATATGCCTGGCCGTCAGATGGACATTATTGATTGTGCCAGAACACATCTGGAATGAAAGTCATGCACGTTTTATTGGAGGAGGTTCCCTTGTTAACCATTTGCCTAACTTGCATGTTTTCGGTATACACCACTAGGTGACAGTTTTTATCCATCTGGGCATTGAATCCCCAGCCACATACACAGGCAAAAACTCTGAAACATTGATCATCAAAGTAATCATTTGGAGTCATTGGAGAAGTTAATATTACTCCAGTGAGAATTAGTCTAAATGACTCATGAGAGGCGTAGAGCAGAGTGAGTGGTGGTGTGTGGTGGGGACACTCTCCTGGCATTTATACCTATAATGTCTATTACATTAAGTGCGTTATCCACTTGTACGACAAAATGACCACCGACAAACTGGCCACAGGTGACCGACTATCGGTCACCTGCCATCGTTGGTGGGTGCCGTCTGTGGCTGCTGTCGGTCGGCATTTACTTGTACGAAAAAAAGTGGCTTTCTAGTGACCGACAATCGGTCACCTAGGGGTGACCGATTGTCGGTCACTGGTATCCACTTGTACGATTAAGCATGAAAATATATATTCTCCTCTATATAATTCTAAAAACATGGACATAGGGTTTGCAAATTGGCCACAGTCTTGGTTGCGTGTAATTGATGATTGACACAGCTATTAATTTTAAGATTTTTGATAAAGAGTCTTCCTTTGTTGATACACATTAGTGTTAAGATGTAAACAATTTTTTGTTTATATGAAATATAGTATGAATAGAGACCAAATCTATAATTTTATGGGTCATTATGCAACAATTACACTATTCTCAGGACGTACTGATTTTACCTACAAAAGGTAACAGAATGTTGTGATGGTACTAATCAGATAACTAAGTCATTTTATATATACCTTCGATCTTAATTAAATATTAAATGATATAGCTTAATATGGACATTATGAAAGAGCAATAAGAACTATGTAAGAAAGGTCTCACAAATAAATCCAGTTTCGTCACAGAATAACAAGAGCCGTTATAATGTTAGAATATAAGAGTTATTGCAGATATGAATCAAAATGACATTAATGAAGTGTGCATATTTCCAGTGAGAATTAGCCCAAAGCCTATCGACCTATATGTTCATATTTCAACCCCATTATTGGAATACAGTTGATAAAGTCTAGATACCTATTTTATAGTTAGTGTTACATGAACTTGTTCATGTCTTTCGCACCACAGAATACCATAGCTTGATTTTGAAAAGGAGGGGGCGTGTGCCCCCGTGCCATGCCCCCTTAATCGGCCCCTGATTAATTGAATATATAGGTAAATGTGTGCGATTTGGACTTACTTCAAGATTAAATACTAAAGAAAGTTATTATTCAACACATTTATTATCAAGCAATATTGACGACATATATAGGGAGTCTCAGATATTATAAAGATGTCATGTAAATGTTTAGGCTAAAGGGGGTATGAAACTGCTGGGCAGGTGGAATTTTGAGGGGGGCAGGTAGATTTTAAATTAACCGGGGGCAGGTTGATAATTTGGATCTTGTCGCACCCTGTATACACAAAGAACATGTATGGAAATACAAGAAATATTAAGTTAGATAAGTATGCTACAACGTGGTGTAACATACTGTACGATTGGGATACTTTTGAAGTTGCAATATTCAAAATAATCACCAACAAATACCAATAAATAATTATAAATCATCAGACATGATAAAAAATAAATGTCCAAATAAACACCAAACTATTTACCAAATTCAGGGACCCGCAAACCAGGCAAAAATCGAAATATTCAGTAAAAATGACTATAATTATACATAAATCGATAGAAATGAACAAAATAAAATTAATTTAAAGGTACAAATGTACTCCAAATTATTCACATATGCCCACCGAAGGCATCCAAGGTCATAATGACACTCAGTATGACCATAAATACAAAAAAAAATTAAAATTGGTAGGTGACCGACAATCGGTCACCCTCCCGACAATAATGTAAATTTACATTATTGTCGGGAGGGGGTCACAACAACTCACCGACGAAATGAAGAGGGTGACCGATTGTCGGTCACCTGGTGACCGATTGTCGGTCGCCCGGTATCCACTTGACTGATTGTCGGTGGCCCCTAATGACCGATTGTCAGTGACCCCTAGTGACCGATTGTCGGTGACCGTTTGTCGTACAAGTGGATAACGGCCTTTACACAACATTTTCAGCCAAATGTGTTCTCATGTGTTCCCTCAGGGATCCAGCATGTGCTGTCCTATAGTCACACACAATACATTTATAAGGCTTTTCCCCAGTATGTGTACTCATGTGTGTCCTCAGGTGTCCAGCCTCTGCTGCCCTATAGTCACACTCAATACATTTATAAGGCCTTTCCCCGGTGTGTGATCGCATGTGTCTACTCATGTGGGCAGCCTGTGTTGCCCTATAGTCACACACAGTACATTTATAAGGCTTTTCTCCAGTATGTGTTCTCATGTGCATCTTCAGGGCTCCAACATGTGCTGCCCTATAGTCACACTCAGTACATTTATGAGGCCTTTCTCCGGTGTGTGTTCGCATGTGACTCCTCATGTGAGCAGCCTCTGCTGCCCTAAAGTCACACTCAGTACATTTATGAGGCTTTTCTCCAGTGTGTGTTCTCATGTGTATCCTCAGGGCTCCAGCCCTTGCTGCCCTATAGTCACACTCAGTACATTTATGAGGCTTTTCTCCAGTATGTGTTCTCATGTGTTTTCTCAGGTTTCCAACGTCTGCTGCCCTATAGTCACACACAGTACATTCATAAGGCCTTTCTCCAGTGTGTGTTCTCATGTGACTTCTCAGGTCTTTAGTCCATGCTGTCCTATAGTCACACACAGTACATTTATGAGGCTTTTCTCCGGTATGTGTTCTCATGTGTATTCTCAGGTGTCCAGAATGTACTGTCCTAAAGTCACACTCAGTACATTTATAAGGCCTTTCGCCAGTGTGTGTTCTCATGTGTGTCCTCAGGTTTCCAGCCTGTGCTGCCCTATAGTCACACTCAGTACATTTATACGGTTTTTCTCCAGTATGTGTTCTCAAGTGTATCCTCAGCTGACCAGCCTGTGCTGCCCTATAGTCACACTTAGTACATTTATAAGGCCTTTCTCCAGTGTGTGTTCTCATGTGATTCCTCAGCTTACCAACCTCTGCTGCCCTATAGTCACACTCAGTACATTCATAAGGCTTTTCTCCAGTATGTGTTCTCTTGTGAGCCCTTAGGGCTCCGGCCTGTGCTGCCCTATAGTCACACTCAGTACATTCATAAGGCTTTTCCCCAGTATGTGTTCTCATGTGACTTCTCAGGTCTTTAGTCCATGCTGTCCTATAGTCACACTCAGTACATTTGTGAGACTTTTCCCCAGTGTGTGTTCTCATGTGTTTCCTCAGGTATTTTGTGTGTGCTGCCCTATAGTCACACACAGTACATTTATGAGCCCTTTCTCCAGTATGTGTTCTCATGTGAACCCTCAAGTCCCGAGCCAGTGATGCCCTATAGTCACACACAGTACATTTATGTTTCCTCTCAGCATGCTGTGCGAGCAAATGTTTCTCTAAACAATGTCTCCCTGTATGGCCTTTAACACAGAGACTACAGTTTTGAGTAAAATATTGATGCATTCTGACTTCTCCAGTATGTGTAATTTTGTGTTTCCTCAGGGTTCCAGTCAGTGTTGCCCTATAGGCAGAGACAGCACCTTGTGTGAGCAAGTGTTTCTCTAAACTACTGCTCTCTGTAAAGCCATTAACGCACACACTACAGTTGTGTAGTTTCTCCCCTGTATGAGTCACACTGTGATGCACCATGCCTTCTGACATCAGTAGAGAAGGTGCACTAGTCACACTTGTAGCATTTGCTGCCTGTCCTGTGTCCCCTGTATGAGTCACACTGTGATGCATCATGCCTTCTGACATCAGTAGAGAAGGTGCACTAGTCACACTTGTAGCATTTGCTGCCTGTCCTGTCTCCCCTGTTTGAGTCACACTGTGATGCATCATGCCTTCTGACATCAGTAGAGAAGGTACACAATTCAACCTGTAAATATATGAAGTTGATCAGTTAAAGCTGCCTTCTATTGCCTCAAACACAATCTTACCAAATGACTACATTTAATATAATTGTCTTTACCTCCTGCTGCAAGGAGTTAGCGCTAGATGCTGTTACCTGGGTTTTATGTTGTATATTTTTCATTTTTATCTAGCCTTCAGATACTGTTTTACTTACTTGTGTATAGACCCTTTATATGATATATGTTATTGTTCCTATACTATACACACACTGTGGTGCAAGGGTTGTTCACCAGTAGAACGTCCGGGTGATATCAATAAACATTGAAGCTAACAAGGACACAGAGATCTGTGTTGTTTCAAGTGTTGTTATTCATAATCATTCATAAGATAATCAACAGTAGACACTACACTACCAAATTATATAAAAAATTCAAAACTTCAAATGTTTGCAGATAACACTATAATGAACACGTCTGGTCATAACACATGCAAGAAGCTGTGTGCTGGTGCAAAATTAATAAAATTTCCCTGAATTATGAAAAATCCAAAATCCAAACCTTCCATAGTCGCACCATACTTGGGAAAACAATGAACTACATGCAGTTCCGACTAGTTCACACGTTAAACCACGCTAACATTCAAAACCATGATGAAAAAAATAACCCAAACGATGAACTATAAATCATGGCAGTTATTCAAATTGAGAAGCAAACTAAATCAAAGAACATAACTTCTTATATATGGTGTTGCCACTCAAAGACATGCTGCTATCTTCTATGAAGCACATGGTGCCAATAGCGTGCATAGACTGCAAATAATTCAAATAAAATTCTACAAAATATATAAGGATACCTTATAAGAATGAATGTTTCAGAACTGCATGTGGTTCTGCTACCATTGAGACATAAAGGTGAGTACATCTGCTTAGACAACAAGGGCTATAGCGTGAGAAGGATCTACAATCCCATAGTCTGATGATGTTGCCAGGCCGAGTGAGACTATGGGATCGTCAACCCTTGAAACGCTATCGCCCTCATTGTCTAATGATTTTAGTCCATAATGGGTCAGATCAACAACACAAATGCCTTATTTTACTTTTACCAAGTCTAAGAACATAGATGCAGGGTTATCATCCTGCTACTGCAGTCACTTCATTTCTGCGTTTCGGCAATTAGATTGCGGGAATGGGTCCAGTTTTGCAGTGTCACTCTCGATATACAGCGAAAAAAAGTGCCCATATACCATGGTAAAAACACGGTCTATAGGCTCATAGTGCATTTAAATTATACCCAAATCTGACCCAGAATGGACTAATCCTGGTTGGTCACCATCTGATCACACAAGGAAAATATAAAGACATTAGAGCAATTGCCACTAGGAACTTCGTACAATGATGTAGAATAATGAAGCATCAAATCCCCAAAGGTGAACAAATTAGAAAATCAATATACAATAAGATTCCTTTTACAAACAACAGACGGTGGCCCACTAGATCATAGATCCAAAACGATTAAAAATAATATACTATCAACCTTGATTTAGCCTGACGTGAATTTTATTGATTAAGAAATAGTTATTACCACTGTACACAGAAGAAATAATACAACTGTATATCTATGAGAGAAAACTGTATATCATCTTTCTAATGCCATAGTGAAAGCACCGTAATTATACCAAAATGAATTATAGTAGATCATCTTCCAGCCATTGAGGGAAGTGATAATGTTATCTACTCTCCCTCTGTAACAGGCAGCGTATAAACCTCCCTTCTGCTGCAGTAGTTGTCTTATAGACATAAACATAAAGTTAATCCAATCCAATTAGTTTAACGATTTGAACTTGGAACTTGAAATCCAAAATGGCCGCCCTAAGAATTTATAATTCCAACCAGCTCATATCTTGTCCACTTTTTATTTGAAGATGAGAGGAGATGTATTTATATGTATTTATATTTTAATAGCAAAGTACCTGTCCTCCGGCTGATGGTCCCCCATCTCTCCCCACACTCCTCCCTCTGCCTCTTTCCCTCCCCCACTTCTCTGTCTTTCATACCTGTTTTTCTCTCCCAACCCCATCTCCAATTCCCCTCCTTCTCCTCTTCTTCATGCTCCCCCTCCTTGCTTTCTTTTCCTCCCCTCCCGCCTTCCCCCTACATCCTCTCCCTCCCATCCTCTTTTCCCTCCCCCTCTTCATTCCCTCCTCCTCTCCTCCCCTATTTCCCCACCCTGTCCCTCTTCTGCTTTCATTCTCTCCCACCCTTTTCCCTCCCCTCACCCCTCCCCCTCCCTTTCCCTTCCTCCCTCTCCCTCCCTCCCTCCCTCTCTACCGTTGCTAGGGACTCTCGCAGGACATGTTGCTACGGAATCCCACGTTGCCACAGACAGTGGGAGAGGCATGACATCAATCAATCTCTTTTAGTTCATAACAGGGGCTTTCCAGTTTACAAATAGTCGTATAGGACACAACTAAAAAAAATTAAAAAGCTACCTCTACAGATAAGAAAAATGGCTTGTAAAACAACAAATTCCGAGAACATGTGACACAAAGAAAGCCCTCTCTTCTACCTAAAGAAACACCTCTTTTCTACCTCTTTTCGTAGAAATTGCTCTTCCCGTATATTATATAAATAATGTCAGTTGTGATTCTGTCACAATAAATATTTTAATATTTTATTATTCCCTATAGTTCCTTTTTTTGTAGAACAATAGATGACAGGAAATGGCTTTCAGAAGATCATGTTCACCTTCAATTAACACATTGCCACATCTTGCATTGCAGAAAGTAGAGAAAACTCCCAATGTATAGTTACTTTCTCAGTACTGCCTTTCCCTTGTATTTGGTTGAATAGAATATTCTGGCGGGATTATGGTAGGTTAAAGGCAGCCTGACGGGGTTGTGATGGGTGGGGTTCTGACTGACGGGGTTGTGATGGGTGGGGTTCTGACTGACGGGGTTGTGATGGGTGGGGTTCTGACTGGCGGGATTTGTGATGGGCGGGGTATTGGCATGGGGGATATACACTCTGTCCAGCCTCTGAAGAACCGAGACTTCAAAGAGTGCCGGTATAGTTTAGCATTGCGGTTTCGGTTCTTTAGAGGCTGGACAGGGTAGAGGTAAGGGGTGTTCTGGTGGTGGGGTTGTGATGGGTTGGTGGTTGATGGGCGGGGTATTGGCATGGGGGATATAGGTAAGGGGTGTTCTGGTGGTGGGGTTGTGATGGGTTGGTGGTTGATGGGCGGGGTATTGGCATGGGGGATATAGGTAAGGGGGGTTCTGGTGGTGGGGTTGTGATGGGTTGGGTGTTGATGGGTGGGGTATTGGCATGGGGGATATAGGTAAGGGGTGGTGGGGTTGTGATGGGTTGGGTGTTGATGGGCGGGGTATTGGCATGGGGGATATAGGTAAGGGGGGTTCTGGTGGTGGGGTTGTGATGGGTTGGGTGTTGATGGGCGGGGTATTGGCATGGGGGATATAGGTAAGGGGGGTTCTGGTGGTGGGGTTGTGATGGGTTGGGTGTTGATGGGCGGGGTATTGGCATGGGGGATATAGGTAAGGGGTGGTGGGGTTGTGATGGGTTGGGTGTTGATGGGCGGGGTATTGGCATGGGGGATATAGGTAAGGGGGGTTCTGGTGGTGGGGTTGTGATGGGTTGGGTGTTGATGGGCGGGGTATTGGCATGGGGGATGTAGGTAAGGGGTGTTCTGGTGGTGGGGTTGTGATGGGTTGGTGGTTGATGGGCGGGGTATTGGCATGGGGGATATAGGTAAGGGGGGTTCTGGTGGTGGGGTTGTGATGGGTTGGGTGTTGATGGGCGGGGTATTGGCATGGGGGATATAGGTAAGGGGTGTTCTGGTGGTGGGGTTGTGATGGGTTGGTGGTTGATGGGCGGGGTATTGGCATGGGGGATATAGGTAAGGGGTGTTCTGGTGGTGGGGTTGTGATGGGTTGGGTGTTGATGGGCGGGGTATTGGCATGGGGGATATAGGTAAGGGGTGTTCTGGTGGTGGGGTTGTGATGGGTTGGTGGTTGATGGGCGGGGTATTGGCATGGGGGATATAGGTAAGGGGTGTTCTGGTGGTGGGGTTGTGATGGGTTGGTGGTTGATGGGCGGGGTATTGGCATGGGGGATATAGGTAAGGGGTGTTCTGGTGGTGGGGTTGTGATGGGTTGGGTGTTGATGGGCGGGGTATTGGCATGGGGGATATAGGTAAGGGGTGTTCTGGTGGTGGGGTTGTGATGGGTTGGGTGTTGATGGGCGGGGTATTGGCATGGGGGATATAGGTAAGCGGTGTTCTGGTGGTGGGGTTGTGATGGGTTGGGTGTTGATGGGCGGGGTATTGGCATGGGGGATATAGGTAAGGGGTGTTCTGGTGGTGGGGTTGTGATGGGTTGGGTGTTGATGGGCGGGGTATTGGCATGGGGGATATAGGTAAGGGGTGTTCTGGTGGTGGGGTTGTGATGGGTTGGTGGTTGATGGGCGGGGTATTGGCATGGGGGATATAGGTAAGGGGTGTTCTGGTGGTGGGGTTGTGATGGGTTGGGTGTTGATGGGCGGGGTATTGGCATGGGGGATATAGGTAAGGGGTGTTCTGGTGGTGGGGTTGTGATGGGTTGGGTGTTGATGGGCGGGGTATTGGCATGGGGGATATAGGTAAGGGGTGGTGGGGTTGTGATGGGTTGGGTGTAGATGGGCGCGGTATTGGCATGGGGGATGTAGGTAAGCGGTGTTCTGGATGTGGGTTGTTGGGCTGAAGGGGTTTTCACCCCAAACCCCAGATTACCAAAACAATTGATAATAGAGAAAAATTGTAAAAGTCCTCATCAGGAGTAAAGGTCACACAAGGTTGCGCAGTCTAATGAGCATTCACACTCAAGGCTCACTGAGGTCAGATAAGAATGGGATGTCAGTGAGTGGACGCCTACTGCGCTAATCAGTTTTCTAGCCCATGGTTTGACGTTTTAATGGGAATATTATAATGACATTTTGCGGTCTTAATGAAATTATAATGGCACTTTTGCAGGTTGAGGCAATAGAGTCCCTTCGTTTGAAGGGACTCTCTCATCTTTGGACCTAGACTATAAGCTGAGTTATGGGAGTCTGATCAGACTAGACTTGTGTCAAACCTCATATCCACTACATATATATATATATGTACACATGTACACAGACTGGGCCAACAGACGGTATAGTTTACACTTCCTGCCTCCAGGCTATTGTCACACCTGGAGGCTACTGACCCAGTTACAGTGTATGACCTACAACACTAGGATTCTGTGCTTAGTGCATGGTTAATAGACTCCTAATGTTTAACATACACATATGGCCATGGATGTTTATATATCATTGACTGAACATATGATTGTACACTTCTCCAAAGTATATTCTTAAGTCAATTATGATATATGGTGATGAGACAATATGGAAGACATGTTTTACTTCTAAATCGTTACTAATCTATCACAAAGAAAATGTCTTTGTAATTAATATAATTAAATACAAGATTCTGGCATATTCCAAGGCTATTTTCTGAATGTTGAACATACATACCTGTTAAACTAGTTGTTGTAGTTGTGTATAAATGACTGCACCAATGTACAACACTATGTGGAGTGGAGAGCAGGGAGATGTTGCTGCTATGGTGGCTGTAGTTGTGTATAAATGACTGCACTAATGTACAACACTATGTGGAGTGCAGGGGGATATTACTGCTATAGTCGCTGTTCCCTGACTGTCCTTCACTCCACGGCAGGTTCATCATTACATCTGCATGTACCATATTTCCTTGAATGAGCGCCCCAGGCATCAATTAAGTCAGGAGACTTTGTACCAGGTTTATATTGAAGGCCTGGCGTGTTTTCAAAGAAGGCAGAATGAGTGTGGGATTTATAGTTTATTTTCTCAGAAGCATTTATATGGTTAGGTGGTCATCAAAAACAGAAATTATTCGTAAGTGTAATTTACATGCTTACTTTGTCATAATTATGTTCCAAATCTCATCATAAAATTATATATCAAAAGTAAAAGCCCGGCCTGGGGTGTTTTCAAAGAAGGCAGAATGTGTGTGGGCATTATAGTTTTACCTTCTCACAATCTCTTATACAGTGGAACCTCACATAAAGACCACCTCTCTATAGAGACCACCTCTCTATAGAGACCACCCCTCTATAGAGACCACCCCTCTATTAAGACCAGTTTCTCTCAGTGCCGAATTTCTTTGATCTTATTAGATTAGCCCCCTCTAATGAGACCACCCCTCTCTTAAGACCAGTTTCTCTCAGGCCCAAGGGTGGTCTCAATAGAGAGGTTCCACTGTATATGGGGTGAGGTGTCCGTCATAAACAGAGATTATTTGTAATTTACAAGTCCAATTTACATACTGGTCTTACTTTGCCATATTTACATCCCAAATCTCATTGCATCGTCATAAAATTATATATAAACAGTATAAGCCGGGCACTTTTTCAAGGCCGAGTTCTTTTTAATAAATCATGCTCTGCCCCCTGCGCTGATTCAAGGCCCTGGGCATTTTTTTTTAAAATGTTATATAGTCAAACATTCCCAAGAGTGATATTTCATTTGCCAAAAGGAAAGAAACAATAAAAGAAAACTTTCACTTTAAAGAAATACATAATTAGTGATGTGTTTTAGGAAAATGAGTCATAAGTCACAAAAAATAGATTTTGAGATACCAATATATTTGAACAGATGAGATCAAGCCGATTCCAATGATAGTAAACAGTCTAATAAACTAATAAGTATTTCTAGATTTTAAGTTTGATATTTTCATTTTTGAAAAAAAATGTTTCCAATATTTCTGGGAGTCAATAAACAGTAAAGTAACTAAATGTAGTCAATATGAGGACCTTTAAAATGAAAGAATATATTATATAGATTGTCCTGCAATTTGATACATCGATTGATATAGCTATAAGTGATGAACTCCCCAAAAATGAGAACATTCCAATAATGTGATCTTGTGAAAAGAACACTTTGAAAAATATCCATTTTGCGACTTATGACTCATTTTCCTGAAATCATTTTAAGGTTTACTGGAGGTAATACGGTAGCTCAGCGGGCACTCCCCATCACATCCATCATGCACACATGGTGGCGCTCCAGACCATGTGGATCAAGTCGTCAGAAAATGTACAATTCACCTTCACCAATCCTCTCAAATAACACACATTTCAGACATAAATCAGGTTCAAAATACAGTTCAACGTAACCAGACAGATTTATCAATGAATACAATACAGAATACATTCAGATATACTCAGTATTTATCATTTTCACTCTAATTTAGCAGAATTTAAGAGATGTGTAGGAATGTAGATTATGCATTTTCTGAAAACCGGACCCATGTGGACACGTGCACACATAAAGGCGCAAAAAGCCATTAATAAAAATGACCTGATATATGTGATGTGTTGCAGGAAAATGAGTCACAATTTGCAAAATTTGAGTATTTTTTTAAGTTGTTATTTTACAAGATTACTTCATTTGAATGTTCTGATTTTGTTTGGAGTTTATCACTTCTAGTTATGTCAATCGATGTATCAAATTTTAGGACAGTGTATATCCTTTCGTTTTAAAGGTCCTCATAATATTATGGAGTATATTTAATTACTTTACTGTTTATTGACCCCCAGAAATATTGTAAACTATTTTTATTCAAAAATAGAAATATCAAACTTAAAATCTAGAAATACTTATTAGATAATTAGATTGTTTACTATCGTTGGAGTCTGCTTGATCTCATCTTTTCACACATGGTGATATTGTAGTGATTCACAGTCTTGACAATGAATAAACAAGTTGACAAGGCCAATTCCTTGAATGTCTGCTTTATTCTATCAGTCCGTTAAAGCCGGACAGGGTAGTGTAGTCCAAGCATGGCTACACAAAGGTAGTTCAAACACAATGGCGACCATACTCAAGATACTTGATACTATGAAGATACACAAGGTACAGTAAGTGAATAAACAGACACAATAGATTGAGGCATTTAACAGAATAATACTGTAAGGGTTTACATTAAGTTAAGGGGAAACAGAGTGTTTATAGAGTGATACAATATAAATACACAGACCAAACGTAGGGCACCTCTGGTGGAATAAGAGTGTACCAATCCTTTATGGACGGCCACATAGGGGATTATAGTAAAACTACCACAATATCTTAAAATCCATTTTTTTTTCGACTTGTGGCTCATTTTCCTGAAACAGAGTACAAAATGGTCTATAGTTATTTATTTCATTCGGATTTCCACCTCTAAAGAGAGGGATACTTTTAAGGGAGAGGGATACTTTTAAGGAGAGGGATACTTTTAAGGAGAGTGATACTTTTAAGGAGAGGGATACTTTTAGGGAGAGGGATACTTTTAGGGGGAGGGATACTTTTAAGGAGAGTGATACTTTTAGGGAGAGGGATACTTTTAAGGAGAGGGATACTTTTAAGGAGAGGGATACTTTTAGGGAGAGGGATACTTTTAAGGAGAGGGATACTTTTAGGGAGAGGGATACTTTTAGGGAGAGGGATACTTTTAGGGAGAGGGATACTTTTAGGGAGAGGGATACTTTTAAGGAGAGTGATACTTTTAGGGAGAGGGATACTTTTAAGGAGAGGGATACTTTTAGGGAGAGGGATACTTTTAGGGAGAGGGATACTTTTAAGGAGAGGGATACTTTTAGGGAGAGGGATACTTTTAAGGAGAGGGATACTTTTAGGGAGAGGGATACTTTTAAGGAGAGGGATACTTTTAAGGAGAGTGATACTTTTAAGGAGAGGGATACTTTTAGGGAGAGGGATACTTTTAAGGAGAGGGATACTTTTAGGGAGAGGGATACTTTTAGGGAGAGGGATACTTTTAAGGAGAGGGATACTTTTAAGGAGAGTGATACTTTTAAGGAGAGGGATACTTTTAGGGAGAGGGATACTTTTAGGGAAAGGGATACTTTTAAGGAGAGTGATACTTTTAAGGAGAGGGATACTTTTAGGGAGAGGGATACTTTTAAGGAGAGGGATACTTTTAGGGAGAGGGATACTTTTAGGGAGAGGGATACTTTTAGGGGGAGGGATACTTTTAAGGAGAGGGATACTTTTAGGGAGAGGGATACTTTTAAGGAGAGGGATACTTTTAAGGAGAGGGGTACTTTTAGGGGGAGGGATACTTTTAGGGAGAGGGATACTTTTAAGGAGAGGGATACATTTAGGGAGAGGGATACTTTTAGGGAGAGGGATACTTTTAGGGAGAGGGATACTTTTAAGGAGAGGGATACTTTTAGGGAGAGTGATACTTTTAGGGAGAGGGATACTTTTAGGGAGAGGGATACTTTTAGGGAGAGGGATACTTTTAGGGAGAGGGATACTTTTAAGGAGAGGGATACTTTTAAGGAGAGGGATACTTTTAAGGAGAGGGATACTTTTAAGGAGAGTGATACTTTTAGGGAGAGGGATACTTTTAGGGGGAGGGATACTTTTAAGGAGAGGGGTACTTTTAGGGAGAGGGATACTTTTAGGGAGAGGGATACTTTTAAGGAGAGGGATACTTTTAGGGAGAGGGATACTTTTAAGGAGAGGGATACTTTTAAGGAGAGGGATACTTTTAGGGAGAGGGATACTTTTAGGGGGAGGGATACTTTTAAGGAGAGGGATACTTTTAGGGAGAGGGATACTTTTAAGGAGAGGGGTACTTTTAAGGAGAGGGATACTTTTAGGGAGAGTGATACTTTTAAGGAGAGGGGTACTTTTAGGGGGAGGGATACTTTTAGGGAGAGGGATATTTTAAGGAGAGGGATACTTTTAGGGAGAGGGATACTTTTAAGGAGAGGGATACTTTTAGGGAGAGGGATACTTTTAGGGAGAGGGATACTTTTAGGGAGAGGGATACTTTTAGGGAGAGGGATACTTTTAGGGAGAGGGATACTTTTAGGGAGAGGGATACTTTCAAGGAGAGGGATACTTTTAGGGAGAGGGATACTTTTAAGGAGAGGGGTACTTTTAAGGAGAGGGATACTTTTAGGGAGAGGGATACTTTTAAGGAGAGGGATACTTTTAAGGAGAGGGATACTTTTAGGGAGAGGGATACTTTTAGGGAGGGGGATACTTTTAAGGAGAGGGATACTTTTAAGGAGAGGGATACTTTTAGGGAGAGGGATACTTTTAGGGAGGGGGATACTTTTAAGGAGAGTGATACTTTTTAGGGAGGGATACTTTTAAGGAGAGGGATACTTTTAAGGAGAGGGATACTTTTAAGGAGAGGGATACTTTTAAGGAGAGGGATACTTTTACCCGATGTGCATTGGAAAATCCACCAGTGCATGCAAAAGTGTCATTGACCAGTCACAAAAGTGCAATCCTCTCAAAAAAGCAGTTTTGCACCTGGTTCTGCACCTGATCCAATGTGCATCATCTGATGCACTTCAAAATGCATATCAAAGTTTTGTATCTAAATCGGGTGTAGAGGCACAAGTTACATGCAGTTGAATTATTTTATCAAGTGATGAATATGTATATATTTGTACTTTGTAGAATGTTTGGGCTTTTACTGCATATCCCATATATGTGACGTGTCACACAAAAATGAGTCACAAGTTGCAAAATTCGCCTTTTTTGAAGTGGTTTACTAAGAAGATCCCTTGGCTGGAATCTTTTCATCTTTGGAGTGTTAAGCACTGTTTGTATTTTAAATACATCTGCCAAAACCCAAGACTCTATATTGAATATATTTATATATTTCCGAGGTTTCCAAAGGAGTATATTAAACTATATTTAGGCCTAACTACTTTACTATAGTACAGGCAAGGTGGACCATGCTCCGCCTACCTATTCATGTTTACTTTACTATAATAATGATTAACCATCAAGAACTATAGCTAACATAATTGTATACATAATGAATGAAGGAATAACTTTACTAAGTAATTCCCTCCCTGTACCTCAGTATCAATAGCAACGAAAGTGCTTCCCTGAGTGCATTATAACTGTGTCTTTTACACCTGGTCAGTAGCACATCGTTAGGAGCATCAGAACCACATTTATATGTATGGTCCATGGAACATATTGTATTTATTTGAGAATGTCATATATCCATCTGTATAAACTAAACATTCTTAACACTTCTATCCCAAATAATAGTTCAAACCAAATCCGCACCCACAACTACCATAAAATTCTACAACACAATGAAGCTACAACAGTTCATAATACCTGCCACTGCTCACTCACCTACATGGCATTCACACCTAATGTCGCACATGTCTGACACTCCATTCTCTGACACTCATTCATAGAAACCCGTCTCCACTAAACTAAACGATGTAATGCTACTTCCTATTTATTATCTGTTGTCTGTTGTCCTTTTTGCCTTCCTATAAATATAGTTCTAGTCGAATGAAAGATTGTTCAATTCAATTCAAAACAACTATCAAAAAGTACTATTATACCGTTCCCCATTAAATGACATAGGCCTACAGTCGATTACATTTCCAAAGCTCTTCTAACTGTTTCGTTTTCATAGCAAACCTGGAAAACCTTTCTTCAGTATATGCCCAGAAAATTTGTCTTTAACATATGTTTTATAAGTGCAATGATTATATAAATATATAGCAACAGTGTTAATAACTATAATGAATCGGGCCGTGAGTAAAACATGTAACATGAGTTTACATGGGCACTTCTTATAAAACGTCGACAAGGGGCCTATTTTTATTTAGAAACAAAATATCAAAGACTAATCGTTATATCTCTATTAATAGATAGAATAAGCATACAGTTTGAGGAAAGTCAGATATATCCCGTCCCTTTACCCAAAAGCCAGCTGCATTGAGAAGAACTATATTTTAGCGCATTCTTATCAAACAATGCATGTACAACTAAGTCACAAGAAATTATATTACCAAGTTACACCTTAATTAGTTTCTACGATATTTACTGATATAATGCTTTATGTTATATATACTCGCAATCCACATTCACACAATTATACAAACCCAGACAAATGAGCCCTAATTTATTTTATAATTCTAATTGCTGCCCATCAATTATGCTGAGTTGGCGTAACGAATATGCACGGTGGTAACGCTCTAGTCGTTGTAGTGAGCTGAAAATGGTGTTTATGGTCGGATTTCCTATTTTCTCTGCTTTCTATAGATATAAAGTTTGTGGGAGTTAACCAAATTGCTGAGATATGAGAGTACATTCAAGAACAATCATTCTCAGCAACAAAAAAAAACATTAGCATTAGAAAAACAGTTGGGTGGTGTATGTAGGAAGGGAATAGTATATTTTCTGTGTGTAGTATAAGGAAGGCTATTTAAAGGCTCCATTCTTGCGCCAACCAGAGTCTTGTGTAGAATAATTATCATACATAATTCGGACATAACCAATAACTTATTTGCTTCTCAAGACTTAACCATTATACCACCAATCACTCTCACTACATGGTGTATCTCTTACCATTATGCCACATGTTCGCACTAGGTGGCGTATAGCAGTTTTCACCAGGTGGCGCTATGGTTAAACAATCAACGTTTACAATTTATATTAAGTTGAAAGCACCACTATTACACTTATGTTACATTTAAACCCTATCGTTATTTCCCATCATGTACTTAGGAATGTTATGGATGCTACCTTTCATTAGTTCATTTGTGTAACTCATATTGGTTTGATGTTGACAAGCTTGTACTTGAAACACTCCCATCCCTGTATATAGAAATTGAGTCAGGTCGCCTCAGAGATACAAGTCACCAACTCAACTACAATAAACCTCACTCAGGGGCGGAGCGGCCATCTCTGCTTTGCCCAGTGCTGCCACACTCAGTGCCAATTGCCATGGGTCTCAATAGGATGATGGGGGTCAATGTGGATGGTGAAGAGTATGAATTTTCTGAGAGGGTATGCAATAAGTTAGGCCTATTGCCCCTACCTTTAGAACAACATTCCTTCGTTACATTAGAAAATACATGAATGGCCAGGCTGAGAGTATCATAACTGTATTAAATACATCTGGTTAATAGTGCATTGTTGAGTGCATCATAAGTGTGTCAAATACATGTGGTTAATAGTGCATCGTTGAGAGTATCATAACCGCATTTATAAATCGGGTCCATAGAGCATTTTTAAATCAAGTTTGAGCCTCACAACTGTTTACGATTTCCACTAGTAAAGCACCAGGTCAGAATCAGGTGTAAATGTCCAGGTAAAAATCATGTTAGAACTGGTCTATTGCACATCGGGTAAGGAGAGGGATACTTTTAAGGAGAGGGATACTTTTAAATAGAGGGATAAGTTGGGCAAGTTTCCATGAGAATGGAACAGTTGCAGATTCTAGAAAAAGATTAAGGCAGTGACTTCCGGTCAGCCATTGGTCAGTGAAAAAGTGCGTGTGGGTCTTTCTCCAGTTTTTCTACTTTTTCTTTCAGATCCGGACGAGCGGAGCAGCTCAAAAGTGAGCAGGAAAAGTATTTAGCTATACGGATAAGCAGAAAGTACAAACCAAAGTGGAAAAACATCAAAGGGACAATATAGGAGGATTATAAAGTTCTCGATCGCCAACCACGAGGAGTAACCACCATTACGATGGCCCTGGAGGCTTTATCGCCCACTCGGTGATAATCCAAGCAGGATTAACGCGAGGAAAGCTAAAAAAAAAAACATTTATAGGAATACGAACAATACAAAGGCATAGTATCGTAAGAGTTGATGCATCAGAGGGTAGCAATAAGTAGAAAAAGATAGAGTGGAGAATACATCGTTCTCATGCTAGGAAGCGTATAGGTACATCATACAGTTGACCCATATACGTAGACTGGTCAGTCCACCGCTGACCCCCCGGTGTGATAAGCTAGACAGCTGACGCGCTCAATGGCGGCCAAGCAAGTTGCATAGAGAGTAGTGGTGCGGAAATCAAAGTGACAATAAAAGGAGTTAGAGACAAGGGAAAATTCTAGACATTTGGGACAGTAAAGAATATCACAAAAATAACATTGTGTGAACATAAAAGCCTTTGGGAAGCCATTTTTAAACGGGCACGTGAGTTTTACGAAAAGCAGCGAGCCAGGAAAGTCAAACCGGAAGAGAATGACCGCCATCTTGGAAGGTGGGGAAAAGTGTAAAGATATAAGCATAAACAGTGAGGAGAGGCGCACACAACCGGTTGCAACGCCAACTCCCGCCGGAGGTTCGATCGAATCGGGTATGGACGTTGACACGGTAGGAATAGCTCAAAGTGGCAATTCTTCCCCGGCAAACACTAAGAAAAGGCCCCTGCCTAGCTCATCTCCTGAGCTGGATATCGACAACCAGAGTAAGAATAAAATAAAGAAAAATATGGCCCTTGAGAAATTAAATATAGAGAATCAAATAAATCACAAGACGGACATGGCAAATATGATCAACACTGATTTATCCACGATGGTAAAAAATATGGCCGAAGACGCCCAAAGATCGGCTGCAGAAGCTGGCAGCAGAGGAGGCGGCCAGGGCAGCAGCCCTCACAAAGGAGAATTTTTATAAACTTTTCGAGTCCATGAAGCAGATGGAACAAATTAGATCAATTGCTCAATCCGCAGAAGCAAAAGGGGATATAGGGCTCAAAAAGGTAGATGCTCTGGTTGAAGATAATGTGAAAAGGGACGAAGAGATGAAAAAAAAGCTGGAAGGGCAGGAAGAAGCCCTTAACATTCTCCACCAGAAAACTCCAACCAGTAAAGATATTAATAAGGTAGAACAGCAGCAAATCAAAATAGCAAAAGAAAATGAGGTTATTCTAGGGGAAGAAAAGAAGCTAGAAAAGAACCTCCTGTTCATGGGAGTTAAGCAGGCGGTAGCGGATGAAACCTTGGCCATAGTAGAGAACACCATCAGGAAGATGATCACAACAATGATGAAGCTCCATGATATCGATTTTAAAAGGTGTTACAGAGTTAACAGCACGAATCCAGAATGCCCAATGAAGGTAGAATTCCATTCAGCTGTCTATGCAGATACAGTCCTCAAAGAAAGAAATAGGATGAGGAATTATGATGCGGACCCAGAAGTGGGGAAAACTGGAATTAAGAGAGACGCTCCATTTGTACTAAGGCAGAGATATGCCAAAGCTATCTGATATGCAAGCCTGAAAATGGAAGGTTTCAATGTAGAGCTGGTAAGAGGAAATATCAAGGTAAATGGAGATTTTTACAGGCACAATCAGCTTGCCACCTTACCAACCGAGCTAATGTTTCCAAAATTTCAAAGAGGGAAGATGACCCATTCATCTTGGATGGACATGAATTTGACAATGTAGAGCAGTTTATTCTATATAAGAAAGCCTATTATGGAAAGGACGTGGAGAAAATGGAATATGCTCTGGCCACAACCGATCCTAAAAGCTGCAAGCGAAACTTCAGATCCATCACTCAAAACCAGGATAAATGGGAAACCCACAGGTCGGAGCTTGTGCTTAGGGCCCTAAAGGCTAAAGTGGCAAAGAATGAAAGAGTGAGGAACTATCTCCTTATGACCGGGGATAAGAAAATAGGAGAGGCATCCTATAACCGTCTCTGGGGGATAGGGATGGATTTAGACCACATCAAGGCCCTAGACACCCAGAAGTGGCCGGTCCAAGGCAGCTTGCTCGGAGAGCTTTGGATGAAAACAAGGCAATTTCTGATCGAACAAGATCAGAAAAAGCAGGAGGAACAAAAGAAATAGACTGTCTCAAGATCCAGATAACATTAGAAGTGGATTATACACACCGAAATGGAGGACGACAGTCAACACAAACTGACTAAGATCATTTCTCTTAACGTGAACGGTCTAGCTGGAGTAGTCAAAAGAGCTGCCATTTTTAATAGTTTTAAAGAGAATAGGAGCTGTATTATATCATTGCAAGAGACCCACTCAGTGCCAGACAAAGAGGCCATATGGTCGTCCCAATGGCCAGGGAAAATATATTTTTCCCATGGTTCATCAGCATCAAAAGGTGTAATGTTACTGGTGTCTAAAGATGTAAATGAGAGAGTAATAAAATCAGGTAAAGATCAAGACGGCAGATGGATATATGTTATTGTTAAAAATTGTGAGTCGACAATGTGTATATTCAATGTGTATGCCCTTACGGCAAACTTTTCAAAAGAGCAAGAAAAGGTCTTAAATGCTATAAGAGCAGAATTAGAAGAATTATCCTTCGACGAGCTAGTAATAATGGGAGATTTTAATGCTGACATAACAAACAAAGCTTCTTCTCAATCGAGTAAAACATTATTAGATTTTATACAAGAGTATGATCTGTGCGACATTATAGCAGCAAAGAGTGAGAGCACCCCCTCAAATACATGGGAGAGGGTAGGAACAGGGTTAGAGTCAAGGTTAGATTACATTTTTGTATCGAAAGTACAGAGGTATCCTCCTCGGCCCATTCAGATCACAAGGAAATAATAACGTATATGATTCAGAAAGAAGTTAAAAGAGGCAAAGGCTTCTGGAAATTTAATACAACCCTGATAGTAAATGAATCCTTTAAGGCCGGGGTGGAGGAAATCTCCAAATCGATACAGGAAGAAAATCTCACCGACAAAACCAGATGGGAATTTTTTAAATTGAAGGTGAGAGAGCTGGCGATGTCTCTAGGTAAAAATTTAGCAATAGAAAGAAGGAGAAAGAACGAGGAATGTTCCATAAGGATCAGAGAACTGGATAAAATTAATGGATTAAATGTTGAACAAAAAAGAGAGAGAAAATCTATTACTAGAAATAAGAAAACAGGAACTAAAAAAAGCGGAGGGAGCTCTAGTTCGATCCAGAGCAAAGTGGGCAGAGGAGGGAGAGAAACCCACAAAATACTTCTGCAATCTGGAGAAGTACAAAGCAAGTAAAAAGAGCATAACACAGCTTAATGTAGAAGGTGTAATAGTAACTAACCAAAAGAGTATACTTCTGGAGGGTGAAAAATTCTATACCAAACTATATGCCAAAGAGAATTTGGACCAAGAGGTCGCGGAGGAATTCGTTGACCCCAATAAGACTCCAAATATGGTTGATAGAAGAGAAAATGACATGTTAATACGTCCAGTTTCTAAACAGGAGGTGGAAAAAGTTATGAAATCCTTTAAAAGGAACAAAGCGCCGGGTAGTGACGGTTTTACGATAGAGTTTTATCAGGCTTTCTGGCCTATAATAAGCGAAATGTTTATGAAAATGCCATATTGATGTTTAGAAGACGAAGAAATGACGTGTGAACAGAGAAGGGGGTTAATTAATGTAATACCTAAAAAGGAAGCTGACAGTATTTTCTTGGCTAACTGGAGACCTATAACTCTACTCAATGTGGACTACAAGATTATCTCAAAAGTATTGGCGGAAAGATTAAATTATATTCTCCCTAAATTGATAGGCGAGGACCAATATGGTTTCGTCAGGGGCAGATACATCGGTTCTGCAATTAGAAGAGTAGATGACATTATCTCTCTGCTTGAAAAACGCAAAGAGCAAGGATTGGTAGTGGCTTTGGACTTTTCCAAAGCATACAATTCTATTTGCTGGGAATTCTTGGAGAACACATTGTTAGCCTATGGTATAGACTATGTATATGTAGTGTGGGTAAAAACCCTTTTAAATAAATCAGTGGCAGCATTCTGCAACAACAGGTTCTCCTCAGCATGGTTTAACGTTGGAAGGGGGATGAAGCAAGGTGATCCCATCTCTTCGTCCCTCTTCATCCTCTGTGTAGAGAGGCTAGCTGAACAGATGAGACAAGATAAAAATATAGAAGGTATAGCCTTGGAGGGGGGAGAGTCAAAGCTGGTCCAATTCGCGGATGATTTAACAGTCATGGTCAAGAACGAGTTTTCACTCCACAAAACCATTCAAATGCTGGATAGATTTGCTGAAGCCTCCGGGCTTAGGCTGAACGCAAAAAAATCGAAAGGATTTAATATTGGTGGAATAAAATTATCCAACAGAGAAATATTGAAAATCGAATGGACAGATGCCATGCGAGTGCTGGGGGTGACTCTCCTCTCTCCAAGAAATGAATCGAAAATGGCCTCAATAAACAGCGTAAAACTGTTGGAAAGGGTTAAAGAGATAACCAATCAGTGGAGAAAAAGAAGCCTAACTATAAAAGGCAGAGTGTTAGTATGTAATGTTTTTCTCCTCCCTATTTTTCAACATGTTTTAGCGACAGTATCTCTAACTGACAAGATTCAGGATGAAATCCATAAAGAGATGATGAAGTTTGTGTGGTCAAATAAAGGTCTTGAAATTAGTACAGCATTTCTAGCGCAAAAAGCAGAAAACCGTGGCTTAGGCCTAAGAACAATTAGAGAGGTTATAATAACAAATAGACTCAAATGGGTACAGAGAATAATATTATCAAACAACGACAGAGACTTTAAGGCTATGGCCGCCTTCTCTGCCCCAGGGAGGCAAGCTCAAGAAATTATGCTAAGTAGGAGCATGCCCAAGAAAGAAATGAAATCCTCAAGGAAAGGTTGTGGGCGAATCGACTTATTAACAGTAAAAAAAAACAAATGTTCCACTATCAAAGCTGGGAAAAAGAAGGATTGCTATGTATAGGGGACATTGTTAACCAGCAAGGAAAGGTTATGTCTATTCTTGAGTTGAAGAGGCAACACGGTATAACCCCAGACTTTTACCTTTTTGCACGAGCAAGGCTATATATGGCGCCTTAGTAGAGAGTATGAAAGTAAAGAGAGAAAAGCTAAACAAGTGGAGAAACCTACTTGGCTTAAGCGAGGAAGACTACTCAAAGTTGCAATGGAGGGATGTTTTTAGTAATCCGTACAAAACAACAAGCGAAACGAGACTGCAAGTTTTGCAGTACAGAATCCTCCATAGAACCATAACAAGTAACCTTTACCTGAAAAACGCCTCCTTTCGAGATCATCCTGGCTGCTCCTTTTGTGACAGGAGAGATGACTTAATCCATTTTTTCCTGACGTGTCCTGACACGGAAAGACTCTGGTCAAGGGTGTAGAATCTTATTGAATCGGTGGGATATCTCAACGAGGATATAGGGGGCAGAAAAGAAATAGGAAGAAACCCTCCTGGGACTTTGTATGTCAAAAAGATTAACATTATGTTCGATTTTAATAAAAAGGGACCAAATGTAAAGGTTCTAAACTGGATTATACTTAATACAAAGGCCTTCATACACAGGCAGAAATTGTTTCACCAAGGGAACTTGGAATGGTTGTATTACATATACGAGATGAGGTCAAAAATAATGATTATATTGTATCAAAATAAGTTCAGAGCCATAAGCAAGGAGGAAAACACACCGTGGAAAAGCTGTTGGCAGATATTTCAGATCTGTTGAACAATAACAACGATTAGGAGTATGTTTTATCCATTTGTTTTATTTGCCATTGTCTGATGATATATATCTTTAGGTTTGAAGCTTGCGAAATGTACATTTAAGTCACATCCTATCGATGCAGTCCAGTTGTGGACCTTTAACCTTTAGGTGAAATGTTTGGACCGGAGGGTTGACTATCGCAGCAACGTTAAACGTATGGGGACATCTAGTTCTTTGTTTGTGTGATGTGTACGGTATGGGTCAAAGTGGGAGGAGCCACGCTATCTTCGACCCATATCCCCATGTTTGGACTGAACTATTGTCATATTCACAGACCGTAGTAAGAGTTGTTGGTAGAAAAATCATAATAGAGCATGCTCAGCAGGAAGAGAGGCATATGTAAATCTAGATGTCGATATGCCGGAGGAAGCAAAAGTTTTGTTGACATATTGAATAAAGTTGATGTAAAAACAAAAAAAAAAAGATTAAGGCAGTGTGTATTTTGTATTAAATATTGGTTCGTCCCGTTTTCTGATGTGTCTCGATCAGTTTGAACCATCCATTGTGCCATTTGCTATAATAAATATCTACCAGATATATTTCTGATGCCCCTCAGAATACATGAGTCATGGATGGAGGGGAAATGCCAGCTCTAGCTGTATAGCAACATGAATACAAATGTTGAAAATAAATGAATGATTACTTAATGATGAATTACTCAGTGATATAAACTTCAAATATTGTCATGGCTTGCAATGTAGACCCCTAGTGGTGTCCGGAGGTACTACATAACCTCTGAGGTATCCGGAGACGGAGGTGTCTGGATCCAGCAGTGGATCTATCCGGAGCCAAATAGAAATATTGACATATCTTTTATATTCTGGGATGGTTACAATTGTAGTGTTTAGTGACTAGTGTGACTAGTGACAGGCCGTGTAAATACAACAGCTAATAATCTAATTAGGAACATGTATAGGATTGTACAATCAATGCCAAGGTAGGGGTGGACTCAATGTAACTCTAATACCTGTAACTGGAAAACATTCATTCAGTGCTGTAATCTCCAGTACATTCATGTGGCTCTTGTTCAGTATGTGTTCTCATGTGTGTGCTCAGGGTTCCAGCCCGTGCTGTCCTAAAGTCACACTCAGTACATTCATGAGGCTTTTCCCCAGTATGGGTTCTCATGTGTCTCCTCAGGGTTCCAGTCTGTGCTGCCCTATAGTCACACAGAATACATTTATAAGGCTTTTCTTCAGTATGTGTTCTCATGTGTCTCCTAAGGTTTCCAGCCGTTGTTGCCCTATAGTCACACACAGTACATTCATGTGGCTTTTCTTCAGTATGTGTTCTCATGTGTATCCTCAGGCCTCCAGCCCGTGCTGTCCTATAGTCACACTCAGTACATGTATGTGGCCTTTCTCCTGTATGTGTTCTTATGTGGCTCCTCAGGTGTCCAGCCTGTGCTGCCCTATAGTCACACACAGTACATTTATAAGGCTTTTCTTCAGTATGTGTTCTCATGTGTCTCCTAAGGTTTCCAGCCGTTGTTGCCCTATAGTCACACACAGTACATTTATATGGCTTTTCTCCAGTATGTGCTCTCATGTGTGTCCTCAGTGCTCCCACCTGTGCTGCCCTATAGTCACACACAGTACATTTATATGGCTTTTCCCCAGTATGTCTTCTCATGTGTCTCTCCAGGGCTCCAGCCTGTGCTGCCCTATAGTCACACTCAGTACATGTATGTGGCATTTCTCCTGTATGTGTTCTTATGTGGCTCCTCAGGTGTCCAGACTCTGCTGTTATATAGTCACACACAGTACATTTATAAGGCCTTTCTCCAGTGTGTGTTCTCATGTGATTCCTCAGGGCTTCAGCATGTGCTGTCCTATAGTCACACTCAGTACATTTATGAGGCTTTTCTCCACTATGTGTTCTCATGTGTCTCCTCAGGTGTCCAGCGTGTGCTGCCCTATAGTCACACACCGTACATTCAAAAGGCTTTTCTCCAGTATGTGTCCTCATGTGAATCCTCAGGTGACTAAGCACTGCTGTCCTATAGTCACACTCAGTACATTTATAAGGCCTTTCTCCAGTGTGTGTTTTCATGTGTGTTCTCAGGGCTCCAACATGTGCTGTCCTATAATCACACTCAGTACATTTATAAGGCTTTTCCCCAGTATGTGTTCTCATGTGTCTTCTCAGGTCTCCAGCCTGTGCTGCCCTATAGTCACACTCAGTACATGTATAAGGCCTTTCTCCAGTATGTGTTCTCATGTGTTTCCTCAGGGTTCCCACATGTGTTGTCCTATAGTCACATACAGTACATTTATAAGGCTTTTCCCCAGAATGTGTTCTCATGTGTCTCCTCAGGTTACCAGCCTGCGCTGCCCTATAGTCACACACAGTATATTTATGCTTCCTCTTAGCATGGTGTGTAAGCAAATGTTTCTCTAAACAATGTCTCACTTCAAACCCATTAACACACACACTACAGTTGTGAAGTTTTTTCCCTGTATAATGTATTCTGGCTCCTGTGGTATGTGTTATTTTGTGTGTCCTCAGGGTTCCAGTCTGTGTTGCCCTATAGGCAGAGACAGCACTGTGTGTCAGCAAATGTTTCTCTAAACTACTGCTCTCTGTAAACCCATTAACGCACACACTACACTTGTGTAGTTTCTCCCCTGTATGAGTCACACTGTGATGAAGTAGAGAAGGTGTTCTAGTCACACTTGTCGCATTTGCTGCCTGTCCTGTCTCCCCTGTATGAGTCACACTGTGATGTATCATGCCTTCTGACATCAGTAGAGTAGGTGCACAAGTCACACTTGTAGCATTTGCTGCCTGTCCTGTCTCCCCTGTATGAGTCACACTGTGATGCACCATGCCTTCTGACATCAGTAGAGAAGGTACACTAGTCACACTTGTAGCATTTGCTGCCTGTCCTGTCTCCCCTGTATGAGTCACACTGTGATGTATCATGCCTTCTGACATCAGTAGAGAAGGTGCACTAGTCACACTTGTAGTATTTGCTGCCTGTCCTGTCTCCCCTGTATGAGTCACACGATGATGTATCATGCCTTCTGACATCAGTAGAGAAGGTGCACAAGTCACACTTGTAGCATTTGCTGCCTGTCCTGTCTCCCCTGTATGAGTCACACTGTGATGCACCATGCCTTCTGACATCAGTAGAGAAGGTACACTAGTCACACTTGTAGCATTTGCTGCCTGTCCTGTCTCCCCTGTATGAGTCACACAATGATGTATCATGCCTTCTGACATCAGTAGAGAAGGTGCACTAGTCACACTTGTAGCGTTTGCTGCCTGTCCTGTTACATAGTATGTATCTTATAGAGTCCATGAAATCTGCTATTGTTCAATATTGTTCTTCTCTTGTACTTAGCTCTGAAGTTTGTTGTTTCTTCCTCCATCAGTTATAATAGGAAGTTGGTTCAGAACAGCAGTAGATGGGCAGCGATGTAAAAACACCCATAAATCCGACACAACGTTATAGGGTGATCCATGGAGTATTCATAGGTTGTTAGGAGATGTATGTACCAAAGTTCCGTCCATGTGTGGCGTCGTCCTATGGGATATCTACATCTTGCTCCATGTTTAAATTCTTTCTGTCTATAGACGTTGCATCCTTGCAACTCTGTTGCAAAATAATTTATCCAATCCTTTGGTGTTTAAGGAATCGTTTAGGGTCTCCACCATATGTTATATTATAGCTATTTTGTAGAGCTTAATATTAATAGATGCACGCCAGTCAGAGTTGAGGATGGTTTTGAATTCTTCTGCTAATGGTGGTTCTATGCTATCTATATGAAAGTGTAATATAAAAATTTAGGATTGATTAATCCTAAATTAAAACAGAAAAATTATTTTTATTACCAAACGGTACCATCTCAAGCCAAGCGAATCTCCAATACATTGGAGATCTCTATACCTAATTAATGGGGTTTTCTTTTCTTTTTATCCCAACTTACCTAACTTATTAAAACTTTTATTTTGTTAATTATATTTCACTTCAAAATTCATACTCTGCCTTGAGTGAGATGGTAACGTCTGGGAGAACTGGATCTGATCTAGATGACTGTATACCTATTTGTCAATTTGTCTATGTTTATTCTCATTTATGTAATGTGAGTTCGATATATATATAAGAAACTTTATTATACAAGCATTGCTCTGAGAACAACGTATCTCGAGTGATTTATGCATAGTGCGTATATCACTAGTGGGTTACGTGGGGTTGTCATGGCAACCAATCAGTTTTTTTTACTAAGATTACCGGTAAAAATCAAATTTATGACTCAATTTTTTTTCTATTTTCATGATTGAAAGCATGTATAATAAATCTGTTAACTAACTTGTTGTGTTCAGTCGCTTAGAATATTGCACTTGTTGCTACGCAACTCGTCAATAACTCATTAATATATAAATGTCAGACCAGATGGAATGCCCTCAGCTCTGAGGCTCACATAATATCTGACAAATTCTCCTTTAAGAAGTACACAGACAGACTGCTTAACCCATTCTGATTGTTGAAATACACTGCTCTTGATCATCTGTAATGCTCTTGATCTATACAATTTTCTAATGTACACATTACGGATGTAACAATTCAATTTGTACCAAATATAAGTGACACATTTTTTAATATCTGATCTGACGGTATTCGCCTATGATGGGAGGAAGGATACCTTGCTTTAGTGTCCAACCCACCTTTCATAGTGTCAATATCGACAGATTCATATAAAATGTAAATTATTCATATATAACTGTATGTAAGATGCTATCTATTGCGGAACCTCGTGAGCTTTAATGTATATATCATGAACTTCGTTATAAACCAGACTTATGTGATGAACTTTCTGTGAACCCCCAACAGTGGGACTGAATCCGCCTGGATTAAAAATTAAGTCGGCTCACGAGAACTTATGAACATTTTATTACATTAACCTGTGAGGATACAAACTATTTGCTACAGCAAACACTGTCCTTGCAGTCCTGAAAAATGAATGAATGTATCTCAATACTGAAAAGTAAATATATTTCAGTCGCTGGCTTATACAGCCATGACTAGTCTATATATCCGTCCTTCAAAACCGATATCACAACCTGTTAATTCATCATTACATCTCATCACCCTTTTTCTGCTGTTGCTGTACTATCATTTAATCTATCAATCGTTGTAAAACTATCATTTAACTCATTATTCTACTGTTCAAATTATGTTGTAACTAAGCCAATCAAGATTCTAGGCATTCGCCGGAAGAACTGGCTAAATATTCTGTATTTAACCAGACGACGAACAACCTGTAACTGAAATAACATCATCAATAAAAGAATCTGTGAATTGAATTGAACCAACACGTTAGTTAACCTGTATTTATTTCCATTTTGTTATACAGACAGTGATAAAAGTTTTCTACATGGAAATCGGTTTTTGTTCTCTGTCCCAGACAGCTCTTCCGAACAAACCTTCTGTATCTACATTTCTAACTACACGTTTATAGAAAAAAAAAAAAAAAATATTGCGACTCTCGTACAGTGTATCTTACGACTCTCGTACAGTAGTATCTTATCTTATCTATTGCTTTCATGATATAATATAGAGTTTTTGCATTGTTCATGGATGGTGCTGTGGGAACAGTATTTGTGGAAGCCTTGGAAGAGTATTATTTTTTATTAGATATGTGTCGTCATGTGACCTTATCGCTCTTAAAATAATGTATTGATGTGATAACATACCCTTTGTTGATTAATGTCATCTTGAATGGATTATTTCTCATCCATATAATATACGGCTAGAGCGATTTCTAGGAAAGGAGGTAGAATTCCATATAAGGAATACAAGGGTTTCTTTGTCCGGAATGTTCTCGGAAGTTGTTGTATTACAAACAACTTCACTCATCTTTAGAGGTCTCCCCCTCCTCTTTGGATGTCATCATATGTGGTTTGTGAAGGTATTTGGGGTGGAAATGTGATTTTGAAGCCTTTTTTAAATTGGGATAACCACACTCTATTTATAGCCTGGGAAAGCCCGTGTGAGATACTACGTCATTTCCCACAACCTACGTCCAGGGGGACCTAGGATCTCTACAATCTATTTATAGCCTGGGACAGCCCCTGTGAGATACTATGTCATAAATGCTATCTGATGATATTTCTCTCTAAGATATAGTGCCTTATATGTATCCCAACCACATCATACCTTAATTATTCATTCTCTGTTATTGTCACTGTTTAACTAGAATTCATTTTGTGAAACATGTTGTTAATGTTGTAACTAATTAACGAATCAAGTATAGACATTCTTTGGAAGACCTGGCTAATTCAGGAATGTAATTTTTGTTTTAACCAGACATTGAACTCCTTTGTGCAACTAGATCAGAATAAAGAATACTTGAATAATAAAGAATACTTGAATTGAATTGAATTTCCCACAGCCTACATCCAGGGGGACCTAGGGGGGCATGAGGAAGAGGGGAGGGAGAGGGGGAGGGAATCAGAGATAGAGTTGGGAGAGAAAAACAGGTATGAAAGACAGAGAAAAGGGGGAGGGAAAAGAAGGAGAGGGAAGTGTGGGGACAAAGGGTGACTGTCCAAGAAGAGGGGGAAAGAGGCGAAGGAGAGGATGTAGGGGAAGGGAGAGAGGGGAGGGGAAGCATGAGGAAGGGGGAAATCAGAGATGGAGTTGGGAGAGAGAAACAGGTTTGAAAGTCAGAGAAGAGGAGGAGGGAAAAGAGGGGGAAGTGTGGGGAGAGAGGGTGACCGTCCAAAGGACGGGTACTTTGCTAGTATATTTATATTGATCTTTAAATAATTTAAATCATTATTAATAATCTTGATGTATAATTATATTTGTTTTCACTTGAGTAGCATGAGATTACTATGTTTGCATGGAAAGGTTCTCAATAAAATTTCTTTAAAAAAAATCACCCTTTGGTGTTACGTCTAGTCGATCTTGCAGGCAGCTGTCCAGGTTAATAACACTAGAGCTGGAACAGAAGAAGTTTAATGGGACAGATTTCCAGAAAATGTACAATTGACAGCTCCACACATTTAGTAAATTTTGCTAAATTAGGCTGCAATTTGGTCAATACTAGGTAAATTTGAGTATATTCAGCATTGCATTGATTCTAGCAATCTGTTTGGTCTGGTTGGACTGTATTTTGAACTTTATTTTCGTCTGAAATTTGAGAGGATTGGTGAAGGTGAATTGTACATTTTCTGAAATTTTGAGCCACATGCACTGTTGCTGGAATCAGATTTGTTGCTTCTGTTCTTATCTAAAATTGAAATTCATGACTCATTTCTTTTCTATTTTCATGATTGAAAGCATGTATAATATATCTGTTAACTCGTTGTGTTCAGTCGCTTAGAATATTGCACTTGTAGCTTTACAACTCGTGCAATATTCACGCTCCTTCAACCAACACATTAGTTAACCTGTATATAAATGATTTAATTGATAGTTTATCATAGTGGGGCCCACATTTTCACGGATAATACCATATTGTATGGAGATAGAACTGTGAATTACACAGTATTCTTCGTTTACAAAAAGATCTAATGGCATTGAAGAATGGTGCAGGTTAAATACAATTTCCCTAAATATTGGTGTCAATCATTGCAAATGATTGGTCATTTCTCAGGACACCGGCCACCCCTTCTCTCCACCACAATGGAATAGCCTAAACAATATACACCTGCTGCGCCTGGCTCCCCGGCCTCTCTCGATTTTCAAGGCCAGTGATTTCCCACCCACCCAACGCCTACACAAAGAGGTGAAGGAACAGGGGTTCTCAAGAACAATTGTGATGACAATAAATCTGGTGAACTTGAAGATGAACTTTTCACTCCCCAAAGCCAAAATCGTAAAGAAAATAAAAAAACTTTTTATAACATCATGTGTCTGTGTTGTTCCAGAGTAATGATAATGAATTATAAATGTAAAAGGTTTACAGTATATGCTAAACCAAGGACCGGTAATATGGCCCAATATGTCATTAACAACAGCTGCTAGAGCCTGTTAACTCTTGTGAACTAGTCAATAATGTGATGCATTTCATGAAAATAAGTCATAAGTCGCAAAATTTATGTTTTTCAAAATGTTTTTTCACAAAATCACATTATTGGAATCTTCTGATTTTTGGGGAGTTTATTCCTTATAGTTATATCAATCGATGTATCAAATTTCAGGACAATCTATGTAATATATCCTTTCGTTTTAAAGGTCCTCATATGGACTACATTTAGTTACTTTACTGTTTATTGACGCCCAGAAATAATAGAAACTTTTTTTTCAAAAACGAAAATATCAAAGTTAAAATCTAGAAATACTTATTATTTTATTAGACTGTTTACTATCATTGGAATCAGCTTGATCTCATCTTTTCAAATATAATAGTATCTCAAAATCTATTTTTTGCAACTTATGACTCATTTTCCTGAAACACATCACATTTGGTTAATAATGGGTGCGGGCGGGGGAGGATACATGAACGACTGATTTAATGGACTTGGATCCCTGCTGTGTGTATTCTTGGTCTTTTGTTGTTTCATGTGTTTTAGGGCATAGCAATATGTAATATGGCCCAATATCTCATTAACAAACAGGTTCTATCTCCGCCGGAGAGTTTGTTACCTCCTATAAATAGTTGGGAATAGATTTGGACAGACAAGTGAACTTCAAGCAGTTTCTAGATAAGAAAAGTAATGTTGTGAAAGCTAAAGTAAAAGTTACGTTGAGACTTTATGGAGTATGTCAAACATTATATCTTATATACAAAACAACAATATTACCTCAGACAGATTATGGAGATGCTTTTTTGTTTATATTTACTTCATTTCATTTCATTTCAAGAATTCTTTATTGTTTCGATGACATTACAATAAGGTTGTTCAACAATCTAATTAGGCAAATGCCTAAGAAGTTCTTCCGTCGAGTGCCCGAATCTTGAGTTACTTTTGTACAACATAGATAACAATAGATAAATTATAGATTTAATAATAAAACAGTATGGTATGGAATGGTAAGATGAGATAACAATTTATATGAAACATGGAATAGGTGATGAGAGTTATGGAATAAAGATAGCCGCCGATGCTCTTAAAGACATTAAGGCATTATGGTTTTATCTCGTGGCGCATTGGCCTAATAACAGTAAGGCATTTATAGGTATTTTTGTGACGCATCGGCCTATAATAGAATTAACTTAACATATATACTTTCCAGCACTTCAAGTACCAGATACAGCTGTTGGCATAGGGCCACATTATTAGAAAATGTTAAGTAACAGATATTATTAACTATGCCATCAGGGGCATCTATTTACAAAGTAATATTAATCAATCAATCAAGAGTTGCAACATCTCGATATATAGTCTTAGCACGTAGCTAAGTAGTGGCTTATTAATGCAGGATTTAGACTAAGCCAGTCAATAGAACAAAGTACCATTCATTACACGCGGTTGATAGTGAGGCAGTGTCGGAGTTATAAGACACTTGAATAAGAGAGGTCAAGTAACATTAACAATAGTATATATTATTGCATAATGTTCCTATATATTGTGTGTAGTCTCCCCTGAATTCGGTGGCGGTGGTTGCTAGGCAACCTCACCTAGCTTGTGTGTTCACTCTGATCGCGACCATGACTGCTAATGGGAGCGTTTCGTTGGTACAAAAAAGCTATAAAGTTTAGCTTGCTAGATCTGCCTTCATCAGAGTCCTGAAATCCAAGGTTAACTGGAACTAGGTTGTATATTAGCCTTACCTTGTTCTAATGTTAAAACGTTCCACTTGTGAGAGACTTCATTTACATCCATTTGGTCGATCCTGCCTTGGTACAATGGCGTCTGTCTTAGCCGGCGTCGATAAGTCCGATCCCTCATATCTCACTAAGGTTGAGGAAGCTTACACTGCCATGACGAAGGAAATGTCTAGATCTGAGACCAAATGTCAGACCTTACAAGACTTGTTGGATGCTTCGGGTGACAAAGGGGCTTCCTCTCCTGAACATACAGATTCCAAAGTGGACGTCAAGTTGATTGGTACGTTGGACGCCATTATGAAGCGCTTGGATGTGTTGGAGTCTACCAAGCCCAAGATCACCCTCGGCTCGGGCTCGGGCTCCCATGGACCGCCGCCCCCGCCGCCTCCTCCTCCGCCACCTCCAATACCGCCACATTAACAATACTCAAGTAATCGAGTCCGATATGAGTTATTCTTACATAATATTCATTCAAGCGGATAACTACCAAGTACATGCGCATTATACAGGTATAAGTGAATATCTTAGGTAAGTACTAAGAATGGTACAGAAATATTTAACATTGCTAACTCATAGCAAGTGTTAGAAAGTACAAGTAAGGAGGTGAGATAGAGAGCAGACACTCTGGTTCAGGTTTGTTGGTTGGCACGGCCCCCCTATAAGAAAATTTAGTCGCAGGTAATAAGTCATAATAGTTCTAGATTCTTGAGAGTCGTTAATCACAAAGAGCAGTGCAGATACTGGGAGGGTAATATAGGGATAATGTAGAAGTCGGCTAAAGTTAAAAGGGGTATAGGAGCTTTTCTGTGAATTTTTTGAAAACTTGCTTGTCTTCAATTTTGTGAGCTTTTACATCTAGGTCATTCCAACTTTTCTGACACTTGTAAATCACTGAGTTCATTATTTTTGTGGACTTTGTATGCATGACCTTTAAATTTCTCCTACCCTTTGCATGGCTCCTTGTGGATAAGCCTCTGGAATCCAAATTTTCCCTATTCTTGGCTAGATAAAAAGAGATGTCTAGCAGATGTCTGTCCCTGCGAATTTGCAGGGGCCAGACATTCAGGGTTTTATGCTCGGAATCAACATTGTCAAATTTAGACTTATTAAAGATAATACGTAAAGCCTTGTTCTGCTGAGATTGGAGTTTTTGAAGCATTGCTTTGGGGGCCGAATCATAAATAAAGTCGCAGAAATCAAAGATTGGGAGGATGGCCATTTTATAAATGTCATGTTTGGCTTTAGTAGTGAGAGAATTTTTAGCCCTATATAACAATCCTATCTTGGTGGAGACCAAGTTCAGGGTGTTTTGGGTATGGGCCTTGAATGTTAGCATATCATCTAGTGTAAATCCTAGGTACTTGTAATCCTGTACTCTATCTACTTAAAAAACTGATACTACGTAGAACTTCCTTCATAGACATTCTCAAGGTTGCCTTGCTTGCCTGATTTAACCCTGTCCTAATACTTAACAACATAGATTATATCAGTCCTAATACTTAACAACATAGATTATATCAGTCCTAATACTTAACAACATAGATTATATCAGTCATAGGCATTCATGTTGCCATTCTTGCTTATGTTCTTTCCAATGGCGTTGTGCCCATCATTGCACATCTGTGTTTCAGCTCCGGCTTAATATTAATCGATTTTAAATAATGATATTTTGTAATCATATAGTTTACTTCTGTAAAAATAAATATTAACATGAATATCGATCGCAGTACTTAGATGGGAGGAAATGAACTAAAGCGACTGGATAATTATTAAAGTTAAAGGATCAGGGGTTGAAATATTCTATGTTCCAAAATGCAGCTCCGAGATCATCAAGAGAGAAGTACTTTTTCTTTATAATGCCCTTTATTCCTCCTTGTGTTGGGTTGAAGACCTTTTCTCCTCACCCCGATTATGAACAGGTACATCAAAATAATTATATCAATGATTTCCAACACAAGATAACATTCTTTGTAATATAAACAGGAATAATGAAATAAATATGATAATGACATAAGTACAAACTTGAATGTAAATGGTAAAATGTATAAGAAATAACTTGGTATACGTGTGGAAGGTGTAACATGAATGGTTAATTAAAAATAAATTACTCAGTTATATCAACTTCAAATATCACTATGCCTTGCAATGTATACCCCAGTGGCGTCCAGAGGTACTACATAACTCCAGAAGGGAAGCGTCTATATACTAGCTGCCAGGATGTTAATAGAGCATTGTTACCATTACGCACTGTATTTTCATGTGTTCTGTGAAGTGGAATAGAGTACATGGATGGATACTGATGCTAACTATAACCCTAAACCTAACCTTAAATGTGTGGTCCTAGGTCAGTATAGGCAGTAGTTATACCCCACTAGCATCCTGACGGCTAGTTTTTAGTTGATGCCCTCCAGAGAAGGGTATCAACTAAAAACTAGCTGAAAATACAGTGCGTAATGGTAACAATGCTCTATTAACATCCTGGCAGCTAGTATATAGACGCTTCCAATTGGTGTCTGAGACGGAGGTGCCTGGATCCGGACCTCAAGGTGGAGCTAACCGGAGCTCAGTAGAAATAATAGCAGAAATGCTTTAAGTACTATTGTAAATGCACTAAGATAAGATGTTTTTTATTCATCAGACAGGTACTACAGGGGTAGGGTAATATAAAGGTGATGAATATGTCTACATGCCTATGATACGTCTTGGTACCATTTCTTCCAGCCGTTACCCAATTTGGAGGACTAATTACAATTAGAAGTAATATAGAGAGGACGAAATAGCGAGTTAAAAATACATTAAATGCCACTTTAGTTTCTGTATTACTGAAACAGGCAGAAGATATATCATTATTATTACAGGTCGACAAGCCTTGGTTGAATTAAACCAGGGTTTGGTGGACTAAGAATATATATTCAAGGACGAGAGAAATAAAAAAAAAACAAAAAAAAACAAACTGATTGTTACATACACACAACCTAACCTAATCAATTTCTAAAGCGGATATTATATGTGATGTGTTACAGGAAAATGACTCAGAAGTAGTAAAAATGTATTTTGAGATATCATCACATTTGAAAATGTTTGTAGGATTTTTTAGATTTCACTGGGGAAATCCGCTTTTTCGAATGCAGCCAATTTACTCCGCTATTTTGATTGGTTACATAAATCTAGCTGTGCCAATCAATGATGCTCATTTTATGACGCTCATTTCATGATGCAATGTGGTAGGCGCTTGTTTTGGGGTTGCAAGACATGAAATGAAGGAAAATAATTATTAAATAAGGTTAAATATATATCATGGCATAAAACTAGAACCCAACTCGAGATAGATATAGGGTGACATATTCACAAAACACAAATGTGTTGTTTTTCCGTTTTCCTGAGTCTTCATCTTTGCTATATTATTCTCCAGTGTGTGTTCTCATGTGTGTCCTCAGGTTTCCAGCTTGTGCTGCCCTATAGTCACACTCAGTACATTTATAAGGCTTTTCCCCAGTATGTGTTCTCATGTGTTCCCTCAGGGCTCCAGCCTCTGTTGCCCTATAGTCACACTCAGTACATTTATGTGGCTTTTCTCCAGTGTGTGTTCTCATGTGTTTCCTCAGGTCTCCAGCATCTGCTGCCCTATAGTCACACTCAGTACATTCATAAGGCTTTTCCCCAGTGTGTGTTCTCATGTGTCTCCTCAGGTGACCAGCCTGTGCTGCCCTATAGTCACACACAGTACATTTATAGGGCTTTTCTCCAGTGTGTGTTCTCATGTGTCTCCTCAGAGCTATAGCCTGTGCTGCCCTATGGCCACACTCAGTACATTCATAGGGCTTTTCTCCTGTATGTGTTCTCATGTGTCTCCTCAGGCTATCAGCCCGTGCTGCCCTATAGTCACACTCAGTACATTTTAGAGGCTTTTCCCCAGTATGTGTTCTCATATGAGTCCTGAGGGGTGTAGCCTGTGCTGCCCTATAGTCACACACAGTACATTTATAAGGTTTTTCACCAGTGTGAGTTCTCATGTGAATCTGCAGGACTTTAGCGTGTGCTGCCCTATAGTCACACTCAGTACATTTATGAGGCTTTTTTCCAGTATGTAACATCATGTGTCTCCTAAGTTGAGAATCCTCTGCTGCCCTGTAGTCGCACACAGTACATTTATAAGGCCTTTCGCCTGTATGTGTCCTTATGTGTCTCCTCAGGTTCCCAGAATCTGTTGTCCTATAGTCACACTCAGTACATTTATAAGGCTTTTCCCCAGTATGTGTTCTCATGTGTATCCTCAGGTGACCAGCCTGTGTGGCCCTATAGTCACACTCAGTACATTTATGAGGCTTTTCCCCTGTGTGTGTTCCCATGTGTTCCCTAAGGGTTTCAGCCCATGCTGCCCTATAGTCACACAGAGTACATTTATAAGGCTTTTCCCCAGTGTGTGTTCTCATGTGTTTCCTCAGATGACCAGCCTGTGTGGCCCTATAGTCACACACAGTACATTTATATGGTTTTTCTCTAGTGTGTGTTATCATGTGTCTCCTCAGGCCTCCAGCCACTGCCGCCCTATAGTCACACATAGTACATTTATAAGGCTTTTCACCAGTATGAGTTCTCATGTGGCTCTTAAGGGATACAGCCTGTGCTGCCCTATAGTCACACTCAGTACATTCATGAGGCTTTTCTCCAGTATGTGTTCTCATGTGTCTCCTCAGGTGTTCAGCATCTGCTGCCCTATAGTCACACACAGTACATTTGTAAGTCTTTTCTCCAGTATGTGTTCTAATGTGACACCTTAAATTTTGAGCATGTGCTGACCTATAGTCACACACAGTACATTTAAAAGGCTTTTCCCCAGTGTGTGTTTTCATGTGTGTTCTCAGGTTTCCAGTCTGTGCTGTCCTATAGTCACACACAGTACATTTAAAAGGCTTTTCCCCAGTGTGTGTTTTCTTGTGTGTCCTCAGGTTACTAGCCCATACGGCGGTATAGCTACACACAGTACATTTATGTTTCCTCTCAGCATGGTGTGTAAGCAAATGTTTCTCTAAACAACGTCTCCCTTCAAACCCTTTAACACACTTCCTACACTTGTGTAGTTTCTCCCCTGTGTGAGTCACACTGTGATGTTTTCTGGCTCCTGTGGTATGTGTTATTTTGTCTTTCCTCAGGGTTCCAGTCAGTGTTGCCCTATAGGCAGAGGCAGCACCGTGTGTCAGCAAGTGTTTTTCTAAACTACTGCTCTCTGCAAATCCATTAATGCACACACTGCACTCATGTAGTTTCTCCCCTTTATGAGTCACACTGTGATGCATCATACCTTCTGACATCAGTAGAGAAGGTGCACTAGTCACACTTGTAGCATTTGCTGCCTGTCCTGTCTCCCCTGTATGAGTCACACTGTGATGTACCATACCTTCTGACATCAGTAGAGAAGGTACACTAGTCACACTTGTAGCATTTGCTGCCTGTCCTGTCTCCCCTGTATGAGTCACACTGTGATGCACCATGCCTTCTGACATCAGTAGAGAAGGTGCACAAGTCAACCTGAAAATATATAAAGTTGATCAGTTGAAGCTGCTTTCTATTGCCACTAACACAATCTTACCAAATTTACTCACATTATGACTTAGAAGGCTAAATTTAATATTCTGCCGTTGTTACAAGTTAATACAATATTCAGAATCAGGGCAGGAAGAGGCAGGAGGGCAGAAAGACATTAAGGCATTTAATGAGGTGGTGCTTTCCAATAGGAGACTTGTATAGCCGCCATTTTGAATCTAGATTCACATTGAATCGTTGAACACAAGGTACAGTCTAAAATTTGAAGAAAACATGTCACATCACGTCCCCACCTTTCCCAATAATGTATAAATTTGGTTTCATAGATCAATACATACAACTGATGATATGTGATGTGTTTCAGGAAAATGAGTCATTAGTCGCAAAAAATAGATTTTGAGATACTATTATGTTTGAAAAGATGAGATCAAGCCGATTCCAATGATAGTAAACACCCTGATAAAACAATAAGTATTTCTAGATTTTAAGTTGGATATTTTCGTTTTTGAAAAAAAAAGTTTCCAATATTTCTAGGGGTCAATAAACAATAAAGTAACTGAATGGAGTCCATATGAGGACCTTTAAAACCGAAGGATATATTACATACATTGTCCTGATATTTGATACACTGATTGACATAACCATAAGTGAGACGCTTTCCAAAAATCAGAACATTCCAATAATGTGATCTTGTGAAAAAAAACACATTGAAAAATATCAATTTTACGACTTATGACTCATTTTCCTGAAACACATCACATATTGTGTAGGTAAATTGTGAAAAAGGAGCAGAACCTCTCTATTGAGAATTATGTCTGTTAAATGGGAAACTCTGGAAGAAAAAAGAGAAAGAAATAAAGATACATGGCTGCATGGAGGTATGGTACTATTGGTGTGGAAGCTCTCTTTCCCATAGTTGTGAGGAATATTGAACATGGGTTGTCTAGTAACAGCATGACGGTTATCGCGGGCTGGATAACTAGTGTCACCATTTACTGACATTTGCCTCTTGAAAAGTCCCACCCTTAGTGTTCACTACACAACAATTATAATCACTTGGAACTTGGACAAGATTCTGGCTTCTAGAATCTATCTTTTTTTTTTTTAAAGATTTTATTTCCACTGGGTACATCGCCTCCAAGAGGAGTAGGCTATTCCGGCGGACCCAGCTTGGGTTAGGAATTTACATATGTACATATGGTAGCATAGGAACACTATATAGGGTAACAAAAGTAGAAGATAGAAGACAACCTCTTGCATTGAGAGAGACTTCGTATTGTTTGAACTGAACTATTGGTAAAATCAATGTTAAAGTTGAGTAGACATAGAACAGGGACTAAAACGATACAAGTTGTCTAAGATTAGTGGGGATAGATTGGCATTTCATGTTTGGACCGTACCATTGAGAAGAATGTCTTATGAACAAAGAAAACATCTTAACTTTCAAGGATTTTTTTAAAAAGTGGGTAATAAGGCCATAGTAATATGGTAATAAATAGTCCATAACTTAGGGTGCAGCACTATAAAGAGGTTGTGCTTTCCAATAGGGGACTTTGATTGCCGCCATTTTGAATCTTGATTCATATGGATTTATCAAACTAAAGGTACATCAGAAAATATATCATATTGTAGTGGATATGAGGATCAGCGCAAGTCTAGTATAGCTTGCTGTTGTTTTAACTCTTATATAACGGGAAGCAACCGGCGTGGGTGCGTCTAAAGCAACCACAGGACTTGCAAAGCGCAGTAGATTGGGCGGAGGTATGGGAATCTTGTCAATTGGATTCTCGCTCAGTTACGACCATCAATGCAGCGGAGGCTGCCCTGGTTGTTCCGGAGATCCCTGCACCCAGTAACAGACCTTCGCGAAGAGCATCGCGGAGAGCGATAGTCCAGGCCACAAGCGCAGCGAGTGCTTCAGATTCGTCAGATGATGGTCTGCAAGCCGCTGTGATCCAGGTCTTGCAAACTTGGAAGGGCGGACAGGGACGCAACGGGAGCGGAAGGACTTCCGGTAGTACTTCTCAGTGGAGAGGGAAATCTGAGAGGCCCCGCGGAAAGTGCTATGCTTGCGGAGAGGAAGGGCATTACATCGCCAACTGTCCCAAGAAAGCAAAGAAGGGAGATTCCGGACTCAAGGCGATTACCGACGGGAAAACCTCTGAGTCTGAAAACTCCAACCGGACCACATAGAGCGCGAAGTGCGATCCGGGGAGTCGATGGCACTCCGCAGTACTACAATTTGTGTGGTATCTGCACAACACGCGGAAGATGGGAGTGAGGCTCTGACGCCCGTGTGTAGGGAAGCGGGTAGAGTAATACATGATAGCTGCCCGTTACCGAAAACGGATACTAGTTGGTCGTCTGATGAGACTACTCATCCAGGGATCGGAGTTGATCCAGTGGATAGTTTTGCAGATAGCGATCCTGATGTGCTATGGGGTCGTGCAGAACTCTGAGCTGTTGTCGTTCAAGTGATTGTCGTGGAGGAAGGTCCCGACAACCTTGCCGTCGTTCAGCAGGTTTCCGGTGATGAGCAGAGAACGCTGAAGATCCGTGATGCATGCATTGCAGAGAGATGGTACGCGACTGTATCTGTGAACGGAGATATCGGTGAATTTCTGTGGGACCAGGGTGCGACGACTAGCCTTGTGACAAAGAGATTCTACGATTCCCTTCATCAACAGCCGCCGATGGCTCCGTCCCGGCTGGCGTGCGTGATGGGAGGTGGTTCGCAGATAACTGTTCATGGATGTGCCTTGATTCCCGTGACGTTAGGGAAACGGACATATATGATTACGTGTCTGGTAGTAACGGGTCTTGCCGGCCCCGAATCCGGGATCCTAGCTCAGGATTTTGCTTTGTTGCACTCATGTAACATATACTGTTCAGGGAAGCTTGCGTTGAGCAATGGCGCTGATGCTGTGAAAATGCAGCATTGGCGCGGATCTCGACCGTTGCGGATGAGTCCCTCTGTGAAAACGATCGAAGCTAAGGAGACTGAGGATGGGTATGAAGTAACACTCCGGGAAGTGGTGGTTATCCTTCCTCGATCAGTCACACTTGCTAAGATTGACGTTCGCAGGTGCTCTGACACATCAACAGGTTTGATGTTCGAGCCCGAGCAGAGACTGCTGAAGGAATATTCACTGGGATGCCTTAACACTTATGTGACGGCGGATGAAAAAGCAGTGATAGCCTTCAGTAATCCGTCCGGAGAGTCCCTACGTCTAGAGACTGATGTGGTGGTCGGAAAAGTGAGTGAGGTGACGCTGCAATCGTCCCCTGCCATAGGGAGGGTTTCAAGCCCTACCGGACACAATTTGGTTATTAATAAGGGTAACAATACGCCTAGTGCATCGACGATACACAGGCGGCCCTTATAAAGATTGGGTTGATATGAAGTACAATTTATAATTTATAAGCAAGATAGATAACACTAGTAGTCATAATTTACATTTGTGTTGGGATAAATTATCCCTTAGTGGTTTTTACCACTTTGTTATTTACAAAAATTTTTAAAGATATGGTTATTATTTTTTCTATCATTGTTATTAACCAGCGATGTACAGTAAGTATGTATGTAAGTTGCGGAGCTCCTGACTGAGTTCCATGAGTGTTTCGCGTTACCTGGCAATGAGCCGGGCCACACTCACGTTGTCAGACATGTGATTGACACTGGTAATTCCAGACCTATAAAACTCTGCTATAGGCGGATTCCAGTGGCCAAGCGTGACCTAGCGGAGGCTGAGATCTGGCAGATGTACGAGCAGGGACGCATAGAGCATTCTAACAGTCCGTGGGGAGCACCCATCGTGATGGTTGGTAAAAAGGATGGCTCACAGCATTTCTGTGTTGATTACCGCCAGTTGAATTCCGTGACTGTGAAGGATAGCTTCCCACTCCCTCGTATTGATGAATGCGTCGAGGCGTTAGGCGGAAACCAGTGGTTCTGCACCCTTGACCTGGAGTGTGGGTATTGGCAGATCGCGATGGACGAAGAGAGCAAGCAGAAAACTGCTTTCCTGTCCAGCGCGGGGCTGTTCCAATTCAAAGTAATGAGCTTTGGATTGTGCAACGCCCCTGCCACTTTTCAACGTATGATAGACCGTATGCTAGGCGATCTCCGTTGGAAAGCGTGTCTGGTATATCTGGACGATGTAGTAGTATTTGGGGAAGCCTTTGCGGAGTGCCTCCTAAATCTACGCCAAGTGCTCGAGAAGATCCGGGAGTTCGGAAATGCGAACTATTCCGCAGAGAAGTGGAATACTTGGGTCGGATTGTGTCACACAAAGGCATCTGTGCAGACCCAAAGAAAGTACAGAAAATCTGCGAGTGGCCAATTCCGAAAAATCCTAAGGAGATTCAGCAGTTTTTGGGATTCGCATCCTACTACCGTGAGTTCCAGCTGAACTTTTCGATAGTTACCGCTCCTTTGCAAGAAGTTGTGAACTCTGCCGGGAGGGAGAAGAGATATTCTAAGCCCATAGAATGGTCTCCGGAATGTGATGTGGCCTTCCAGGGCATAAAAGAGTTGCTAACCTCTGCTCCGGTGCTGGGATATCCCCAAAAGGAAGGGAAATTCATCCTAGATACGGATGCTAGCGGGTTCGGCATGGCGGGTGTGCTTTCGCAGATACAAGATGAGAAGGAGGTAGTCCTTGGGTACGCCAGCAACAGCTTGGATAAAGCCCAACGGAATTACTGCACCACGAAGAGAGAGCTCTTAGCAGTATTAACCTACCTGAAAAAGTTCCGGCATTACCTGTTGGGAAACCGAAACTTTATTGTGCGAACCGACCACACCTCCCTGCGTTGGCTATTGAACTTTAAAGATCCGACGGACATGCTTGCACGCTGGTTGACTCAGATGCAGGAGTTTGGTCTGGATCAGAGCATGATTCTCCATCGAGCCGGAAAGAAACATGTGAATGCTGACGCCCTTTCTAGAGTTCCGACTCGGAAGTGTGTCCGCGTTGACTGTGCAGACTGCGGAGCGCATGATGCAGTTGTCGCAACGGCAACAGTCAGTCTAGCGCCGCAGGAAGATGTGATCCAGAAAGCCCAGCAGAGCGACCCCACGATCCGGAGAGTTATCGATGTATTGGAAGGTACTAAACCGGTCCCGGACAAGCAGTCCCTGTCCGCGGAGTCCGATGAATACTGTACCTAAATCCATAACAGGGGGAGTTTGGAGATGAGAAATGGTGTCTTGTGCTATGAATGAGTTCGGCCAAGCACCGGAAGAACGTACTTGCGGAAGATAATTCCTACTGCGCTCCGCTCCGAAGTGTTTCATGCTATGCATGGACCTAAGACTGCAGGGCACTTTGGGTTCCTCAAAACGGGCTGGGCCGTGAAGATGAAATACTTCTGGCCAGGTATGAGGGGAGACCTGAAGCGCTGGCTGAGAGCCTGCCCGGAATGCAGTATGCGGAAGACGAGAGGTGGTGGCGGAATCACCCCCTTGAAAAAGGAATTACACGGAGAACGGTGGAGCCGAGTGTGTTTGGACATCATAGGACCATTCCGTCCATCCCCGCGTGGCAATAACTACGTGATGGTGGTGACGGATCACTTTTCGAGGTGGGCAGAGGCCTACCCTATGCCAGACCACACGGCCGAGAGGTGTGCGGAAGTGCTGTTCCGTGAGTGGATCCTGCGTTTTGGTTGTCCCGTGTCGTTACAAACGGACGGAGCGCCGGAATTCAGATCTGCCTTGTTGAAAAGCATGTTTGAAATGCTGGGCATCGAGAAGCTGTTGACCCTTCCATATAGACCCCAGTCTAACGGACAAGCGGAACGCTTTAATCCAGTACTAGTCGAGTAGCTATCCTGTCTAATGGACTACAGTGCCACGGAATCGGATATGCTTGCCCCATGTGTTGCCCATGCATACCGTGGAAGTGTCCACGCGAGTACTTTATGTACACCTAACGCCGTGGTCTTTAGTGAAGAGCTGGTGACCCCAATGGATTTGATCTATGGAGTGGAACCAGGAGGCCTGGACTTTCCATGCCGAGTAGCGTTCGTGGAGAACCTGAAGCATTGGTTGAGGTTGGGCCATCAGTTCGTTCGTGAGAATCTGGGCGTATCCGCTATACACCAGAAGAGAGACTACGATCGAAAGTCCAACCCGAAGCGCTTTGAAGTGGGTGCTGTTGTATATCGCTACAACCATCCGCAGGCCAGTAAGAAGATCGGTCCCAAGTGGGATGGGCCCTTCAAAGTGAAGAGGTTCCACAACCTATGAACTAGAAACAGCACAAGGTATTGTGAGGTGTCACGTCGACTACCTTAAGCGAGCTTTCGATGAGAACGGACCCATCCAGGTGGTGAACTTGGATAGGGCACCAGAGTTCCGTGCGTTGCAGGAAGCTGGTCGCGATATCTTGAGACTGGAGAGAGGCAAAGTCTTGCCCGGGACGGAGTGTCCGACGCGGAGAGAGAAAGAGAAAGTTTCCATAGGCGTTAAGCCGCGGGGAAGGCCGAGGAAGGAACGGAATAAGGAGTGCAATGCTACGGCAACCAAGGGAATGGTCCTTTCGGTAGCTCCGGCTCCCCCGGATTCGCCCCAACCTGTAGTTGCGCCACGGAAAGTTGATAGACCCCGGAAAGCTGTGGCGGAGGGCCCAGTCGTACCAGTTCCGTGTCCTCCGACTCGAAAGAGAGGGAGACCTCCAAAAACCGCAGCGAAAGCTAAAGCTCCTCAGACACCACCTGCCGTCTACTCTACTGTCAAACGTAGAGGCAGGCCGAAGAAGACTGAGGCTGCCGCTAAGGTCGGAAGAGGGTTGAGAAAGAGACGCGATGAGGTGCGACATGGGTGCGTCGTCCTCCAGATCGGTTACAACCGGGATCCTAGCCTTGTTGTGTGCAAACCGGGGGGATTTTGATCTGATCCCTCCACCCTAAAAACACAACGAGAAGTTGACTAAGGTTGCAAGACGGAGAAATGCACCTAAGTCCCATTCGGTGCATGAGGCTACCTCGTCTCATGTAGCCGGGAAAGAACCAACAACATCAATTTCGGAGATGAGTAACCCAGAAATATAGATGAGAGCTGTGAGTGGCTTGAAGTTAGACCTATGTTGAGGGAATGGTCCCACTCCATAGTGTACTGGCTCTGAATCTTGGTTTGGATACCTTGAAATTGCTGCTAGTAACAGTGTCATTGTTGGGTGAATTCACTGGAATTCCCCTCCACCCTGTCTCAGTGGAGAAGTAGTCAGTTTACGTACAGTCAAAAACCTCAGTCACGGGGAGCGTAACTGATCTAAGCATGCAAAACCGGGTAACATTATCCGTCAGGCAGTGGCGGGAGCATGGCGCTGTAGTAGCGTGGCGGTTAAGTGAACTAGCATTGCATCAGGTTGCCGCTAGAGGTGGCTGCATCCGGGTTCACCAGTTCGCTCCGCCTCGTGGCTCACTTTGCTCCTGGACTCTGACCTGTAAGTACGCTTTCTACTGTGATCGTTCTATGAGTTGATTTGTCGCATGAAACTTGTATGAATTGATTCTGTATGATTGCTAGGAAGGAAGAGAGGTATTTTAACATGATACCGATGGTTGTCACAGAGGTGTGCGTCTAGTATAAGACGTAAGTTTCAGTGTTTCTAGTGTGGGGAGATAGAGCACCGAAGCTACGACCCAACCGCCATCTTGGATGTGGACATGAATCGGGCCACACTACGATGATTTTTCGATTATCTAGCTTATTTGGTACATTCTATGTTCTCGGGCCTGTGTATTTTATAACTAGAATACTCTGAGAGACCATACTAGTTGTATCCGTTGTCTTTTTGGGCAACTTTTTACCTAAGTTATGTGTAAATAGATGTTCCGGCTGCATCCGCTCCCGTGACTAGAACTGTAATGTTTATGTTATAGGATCGGAGAACTAAAAGCTGCCAACTAAACCCCTGAGAGTGCCTGAGAGAATCCCGTGTGATTTCCGTGTGATTTCCGTGTGATTTCCGTGTGACTTTTGTGAGATTTCTGTATGACCCAAGAAGAGCCGGACCAAGAGCCGACACGAAGATGAGAGTCTGAGCGGAGAAACCACCGATGAAGAGATTCCGGTGGAAGTGGAGGCGAAACTCCTAGAGCAAGAGGGAGATGAGGTCGCCCCCTTCCAGGCCTTGAGTGAGGCAGAGTTCGCTCAGGCCTTGTCAGACGCCGCTCAGGAAGACCCGGACTCCGTGAAGATTGAGCCCACGGAGAAGAGAACTTCCCCCCCGCAAATCTCCGCGCAGAGGCCGGAGTAATGCCACCGAGAGGACTGCTGGACGTGGTCAGTCCAGGTCCCCCGGCAGAGGCCGGGTTGGCAGAGAGCGAGGGCGGAGTGCGGACAAGAAGCATGGGCTGCGCCCCTTGTCCGTGAACGTAGAGCGAATGGACATCGATTCGCCTGGTATGGCCGGAGCCTCCACAGTGACTAAGCCTAAGGGCGCGGAAGGCAAACCCATGGCCAAAACCCCCAAGAAGAGAGTGATGAAAGTTCACCAAGAGAGACTGAGTGTGAGAAGCGCTCGGTTCCGTGATGTGGAGAAGGTATCAGACCTCCGTACCCTGTATGAGGAAGGCACGGAGTTGTACCCTATCGATCTCTCCACAGACGTCCCCGGGAAGTTTATCCCGATCGATGATGAGAGTGAGGATGAGTCTGCCGAGTTTACGGACAACCTCATGGAGAGGTATGAGACTTGGCTGTGGCTAAGCCTGTTCCGTAAAGACCAAACGGATGCAGGCACGTACCAGAAGGTGGCTTATGCTGCGGAACTGTGGAAACCCGGTTTCCGTTGCCCCTTCGCGGTGTGTAGGTGTCCACGAATGAACACTTCTGGTGTCAAGACCTACGCCACTAGAGAGCGCCTGTTCCGCCACTTCTGTGAGGAACATGGTACCCGGAGAGAGGTGTGGACTTGCCCGTCCTCCTCCTGTTTGCAAAGACTAGACAGACGTATCGAGCTGGTACGACACCTTCAGTACGGTGAGAAGGTGGCTCACAAGTCTAGCCGTGACAAAGCCATGGAGAAAGCCCAAACCGTCACGCCAACTAGGGAGGTGAATATGCTGTTCATGCGGACAACGTATCTTACGAATGCTGATTTGCACCTAGTCCGGCGGAAGGCAACTAAAGCTGCTTTCAAGGACACTGGATTTGCAAGGCCAGCTGCCAGTGCCGCTGCCGGTGCTCCAAGCTCTTCCAAAGCTCAGTCCGGCAAGAAAAGCAAGAAGAGAGATCGATCCCGATCTAATTCCAGAAGCAGTGGCTATGGAATTCCGCCTACCCCTAAGAGGATAGCGACGTGTGCTCAGCAAGCAGCTGAAGGGTTGGTAGCGCAACTACCTCCTCCTGTCCCAACTGCTGAGCTGTTGGCAACCGGAGAGACCGCGGTGAGGGAAGTTTTAGAGCAAGCCTCTGAAGCAGTCCTGACCGTTGAGACCAGAGTCAATGAGGTGCTCCATACGCTAGCGGAGCCCCTGCGTCAGCTGCAAACGGCCCGTGACCAAGTGCAGGAACTTGCAACACTGATCCGAGACCAGCGACGTGGACTAAAAGAGAGAGATGACAAGATCCGCGTCCAAGAGGAGATTATTGGAAATCTCTGGGCGGAGTTGGAAGACACCGGCAGAGAACCCCGTCTCCAGCCTCAGTCCCAAGTGCCCCGAAGTGTCCCGAGTAGTACTGTGACTAGTGCCACTCAGAGTCAGCGACCTGACCTAGCGACGGAAGAAGTGCCTATGCCTTCTCCGTTCCCCGCAACCCCTGCTCCTATGCTAATGGACCAACATAGCATGCAGCGGTTTTTCATGTTTGGTCGCCTCATGAATGAGTTCATGGGTGCCCAACCCGCGAGCGGTGGTTTGGTGCCAAACCCCGCCATGCCAGTGTCATTCCAGATGATGCCACCAATGCCAGTGACCCCTGGAAGAGACAGGCCTACAACTCCTGCAGTGATTGATCCTGCCGATATTCCGGAGCACGGAATGGAGGACACTGAGCAGAAGGAGAAGTAGGTCCAGCTACTGTGTGCTGGGCGTGCAAACCGGGACGAAATGCCCACAGATGTGACTTACGGACTGAGATTATGATGACGATGAATGGCCGGACGGACTTGATGATGACTTGATTCCTTGACGAACGGAAATGGGGACCCCTGATGTCACTGATGTAACCGACTCTTGATGAATACGGATGCCGGACTTGTCACGGATGATCTGATGCTAACTGCTTACCGACCCCGGACCCCCCGGAAAGAATTTTTTTTCCGTGCGGAAAGTGAGAAGTTTTTCCAGCCTAAAGGTTATTACTTTACTTGACATATTGTACATATAGCTGTAGCAGGTCTACTGAAGCTCCTTCTTGTCAAATACAAGATTACCTTTCATCTTTCTGCATTGACCAGAATACGTACTGTATTGCATAATTGTGATGTATTGTGTATCTCCTGTATCACTTACTCCTGTACGAAGAACATCTTGCCATTTACTTGTACACACCTTGTTATTGTACGGATTGTATTTGTGACTATTCCGGAAATCCTTTCCGTCAGATGTCTTGGTTAGCCCGGCTGACCATGTACCTTGTGATTGCACTGAGGGGGAAATAAAGCTACGGAAACAGAGATCGTTGTCCATGTTTTACTTTCCCTTAGTTGAGAGGAGAATCGAACCTGTGTTGTCTAAGTAATCGCACGAAGGTTATCGCGGGCTGGATAACTAGTGTCACCATTTACTGATAAACTACCTGTAGGAGAGCCTACAGCCCCGGATTGGTAATCGAGATATCCAGAGGTTCACTACAATATCAAGCAAGTCCATGGCTTCGGTCTGGTCCGGCTCATGTACTCATTCTCTGCCTTTCCACCTCTGGGTCAACACCTATTTTTTCTTCTCTTTGCTCTGCTAGGCTGATAGAGAGCACACACTTAGCCACGGTTGGTAAGTGCTGACTGCACTGGACTCGCACTGTTGGTTCTATTTTTGGGTTGCCTTGTACGGGTGCTCTCTCTCTTACTGCCTAGTCATGGGTGGTAGGAAGGGGCAGAGGCAAAGGCATTGTGCTGTCTGTGAGACGAAACATTACCCTCCTACGGGTAGGAAGTGCAAGTTTAATTTACCTAAAGTGGAAGATTTAGGACGAGAAAGTGACTCAGAGGATGTAAAGGTAGATTTCCGAGTTAGGACCCACCCTCTAACTCCTTCACCACAGGGTTCTATACCTCCCCTGGAAAATGACGATGCTTGGCCCGATCTGGCACGTCAAAAGCTCCCGGAGCCTAATCCTGGATAGATAGGATTAGGGCTAGGACTGAGCGGGACTATCATGAGTTTAGTGAGCTTATGGCTGGTCCTCCTAGACCAAACCGTGTGGCGGCGGTGGCACCCCGGGTGTCTCCAAGGAGGCCAGAACTGGAAAGAGAAACATAGCCCCTCATATGTCTCCTAGGCCCGAGTTGGAAAGAAGGAACATAGCCCCCCGTATGTCTCCTAGGCCAGAACATGTCCGTGTTGGTGGGCCCGTGGAAGCCTTGCAAACAGATATGGCACGTATGCAGGTTTCGGCCCAAAAGACCGATAACAAGCTCGAGGCTATTGAGGGCTTGTTACAAACGCTGGTGAGAAAGGAAGCCCCTGAGGAGTGGAACAGGCAGGCTGCCTACGAGTCGCCGGTACCGAGCCTACCGGTCAGTGAGGACGAACGGGTTCAGGAACGTGGACGGGAGAGGTCCAGACGTAGGTCCAGACGTAGGTCCAGGCAAGCACGGGGTGCTAAAGCGGTTTCGTCCTCGTCGTCTTCTACTAGTGAGATGTCCTCCAGTTCTTCCAGCTCCGCTAGTTTGTCGACCCTATGTAGGAAATCCAAGAAGAAAGTCAAGAAGCCAAAACGTCGAGACACCACGAAAAGTGAGAAAAAGCGTGTTTATAAATTGAAACGTTTTCTTCCAAGAGAAGAAAGGTCAAAAACATTCACTACGGACAAATTATGGTTCACTCATGGTTCTTTAATGCTTGAAAGATATCGTGAGGGGAAAGATATATTGTCACTTTTAGAACATAACTGTTTTCTTGCGGAGAAAAGTAGCACGCAAGCCTATCTTTCCAGTGGTATCGTTAAATGTGACGAGGCAGTAAGGGAGAAAGCCCGTTATGTTGGTTCTAAGGCCTATTCCTCAGGCGACATGGGTTGAGCGATGAGATTTTTGTCTCACGAATTCGCCCGACCTAAGGTTACTACAGCTAAAAAGCCAAAGGTTGAAAAGAAAGACACAGGCAAATTCTGTTGGGGATTTAACAAAGAGGGTTGTACAAATACGGCTTGTAAATTCCCGCACATGTGTAGTAAATGTTTGAGCGCTTCACACTCCCGGCCAAACTGCCATTCGGCTAATACTGGGGTCTCAGCGTAGGATACGGAAGCTATGTACTTAGTTTCTGAGGGTTGTGGATCGACTTTGAGTGTCAAGGGTGTATCTGAACGTTTTGATATTTTATGTCTGTCTTCGGAATGTATTTCTGAGGAAGTTATACCTGTTACTAAATCTCTGATAGTTGATTCTTGCGTGTACTCGGAGAATCGTGTCGATCCCTTAACCAAAAACGCAGAAACTAGTGTTATGGTCGGCCATTTTGAAGAATTGCATCATGGTCTTCCGGTTGACTCGGATAGTTCCGGTCGCGAAGGTTTTCTTGAATCTGTACCTGTTTTAGATGAGAAATTGTTTGGCGATTCAAATGTGCTTGAAATGAAAATTGATAATGTTGTATGTGACTTTGAACTGTCACAACTTGACTCGAGTAGTCACTCCGAGTCAGAACCGATTGTTTTGCCGGAAGTGGACTTACAAGATGGCGGCCATGGTTGGCTTTGTGTTATCGAGACAGTTGTTTCGCCAGACATTTCTTCTGATGTTTACTTTACTACACTTACTGAGGATTGTAAATGCAGTGATATTGCCGTACGTTTGTATTATGTAAAAAGTGTTTGCGTTTATCCAGATCAATACTTACACCTTAAACAGGGTTGTTACAAGGGCTCGTGTAGCTGTGTTTATGTTTTGGACTTAGTGCTTACGCAACTGAAGCCTTGTCGTATAGCCGCGATGATGGACTCTACTAATGGTATTACTACTGACGACCAGTTTATATTGAACGGTGTGTGTAGGGGTTTTCACATTGTGGATGATAACATGAATACTTCTTACGATTTATGTAATTATAGCTCTATAATGGAACCGAACATGATGTTACAGATGTCTAAATCCATTCAACAGGAGTTGGTGGAAGGTAAAATTTCTATTGCTAGTGATTTGCCAAATTGTATTCATGCTATGGGGGCTATCAAGCGTTCTGATGGGCGTTTGAGGCCAATAACGGACTGTTCACGTCCGGAGGTTTCGGTAAACGACTTTATGTCAGGTACAGCAGAGAGATTTTCTTTTGTGAAAGTTGACGATGCTTTAGGTATGGTGGTATAAAATGGTTATGGTGCGGTAGTGGACATAGCATCTGCTTATCGCCATGTTAATATTTTTCCTCCCCATCGAAAGTTTCTTGGTTTCAGGTGGAGATGGGGGGATAAGGATGTAGTTTTCCAGGACAATGTTCTTTGTTTTGGGATCAAGTCAGCTCCATTTATTTTTAACTCTATAACGGACTTTGTTTCTAGATTTATGTCTGGTTTGGGGGTCCCTTGCCTAAACTATCTGGATGACTTTTTTGAGTCTGGAGACACCTTTTAGGAGTGTAAGAATAGACAGCAACTTTTGATTTCTGTTCTGCGGTTTATGGGATTTAGCATTAACTTTAAGAAAGTTATGAGTCCGTCCATGACTCCTCGCTACTTGGGGGTGATCATAGATCTGGTGGAAATGCAGTTACGTTTACCCGCTGATAAGCTTCAGAGAGCTAGAGATAGTGTTTCAAGGGTCCTGAATTGTACTTCTTGCAGTAAGAAAGATTTAGAGAAACTTACAGGGTATTTAGCCCACTGTTCCGTACTAGGGGGTAGGACTTTTTGTAAAACATTAATGTATTAGAGTTGTGGCCAGTCATAGCAGCCATTAAGCCTTGGGGTCCCAACTGGAGGGATTCGCAGGTTAACGTTTTCACTGATAACACACAAGTAGAAGCTATGCTGGCCACAGGTCGAAGTTCCAACATCTGTGCTATGCAACTGTTAAGAGAGTTATTTTGGTGTATTGCCATATATAATATTTCTATTACTCCATTCAGGATCTCTACCACAGATAATGTTAGAGCTGATGCTCTGTCTAGAGTTTTTGATAGAAAGACTGGTTACGGTGGCTATGGCTTACCGGTGATGTTTTCTTTTTGTTGTACTTTTAGTGTCCTTGACCAAACTAAAGGAAAGATGCGGAGAGATCCAAGCTTTATGTTGGGCGGAATCGACCTGGAAGACTCGTAGGTCCCAGTGGTCAAAATTCTTTCATTTTTGCAACTTGTATAATTTAGTACCTCTGCCTGCTGAAGTAGACGTGGTGTGTTTGTATGTAACTCATTTATGTAACTCGTTGAGTTTTTCTTCAATTACTAATTATGTTAGTGCCTTGTGGTCCCTTCACGACTATTTGGGTTACCCATGTTTGGCTAAAGGTAATTATAGGTTAAAGTGTATTATGCAGGGCGCTAGACGCTTACTTGGGGATACGGTTCTTCAGGCGGATCCTTTATTACCTGAGCATTTATTACTTATGTATAAGACCTTGTCTTTATCGACTCTTTCAGACTTGGTTTTTTGGTGCGCAGTATGTTTAGCTTTCCGTTGTCTCTTAAGAAAGTCTCACTACACCAAGTCGATCCACATGCTCAAGCGTTCGGATGTTAGTTTTACTGAATTCGGCCTCATATTGTCGATTAAGAGTTCAAAAACTATTCAATTTAGTGAGAGATGTGTAACTATTCCAGTGGTTGCGGCCCCACTTTCTTGTTTATGCCCAGTCAAATGGCTTAAAAGGTACTTTGCTAAGGTTAGGCTGAGCGGATCCGATGACTTATTTTTAATGCCAGGTACCAGGTCTCCTTTATGTTATAAATTTTTTGCCCAGAAGTTGGCTCAGTGTGTTCTGTCTGCAGGTGTTAAAGGGAATATCTCGTCTCACAGCTTGAGGCGGGGTTCAGCTACGTAATTGTCAAGATTAGGTTTACCCTTACACGATATAAAGGTTTACGGAGACTGGAAGTCTTTGAGTGTGTTAATGTACTTGTCTAATGACTTGGTAACTCGTAAAGAGAAGGATACAGCAGTTGCTTTGTATCTGAATTCTTATCATTAAGCTGATTCTTATCATTAAACTTCCTTCGGCTGGGGGTTTGGGAGTTCTTTCGGATATAAAAAGTTCTCTCGGAGCCCAGCCTCGCTTCTTATTATATTTCACCTTCTCCAGCCTTCACTAGTTTACTGACTCGCTCACCTCTCACGAGGGGGAGGTGAGGGGTTTGTAGACAGAGGGCGACACGGAGGTGGGAGGCACGGACGGTCTGGTCCGGCTCATGTACTCATTCTCTGCCTTTCCACCTCTGGGTCAACACCTATTTTTTCTTTGTCGTTGATGTATAGTATTGTTATTCATATGATTTGTTGTGTTACAATAAATAAAGGGGAGTTCTTTCGGATATAAAAAGTTCTCTCGCAGCCCAGCCTCGCTTCTTATTATATTTCACCTTCTCCAGCCTTCACTAGTTTACAAATCAATAACCCAACCCAACCACCACCATTAATAAATCAATAACCCAACCCAACCACCACCATTAATAAATCAATAACCCAACCCAACCACCACCATAAATAAATCAACAAATACTTTATTGATGTCTCTAAAACATATCTCAAATATTTATTGGTTTTTATTAATAGTTGAGTTGTCCAAACCAAAAAATCACTAGAGATATCCCTAAATAATCATTGTTATCAATAAATATTTATTCATATCAATAAATAGTTATTGATATTAATAACTATTTAGAGATATCAATGAATAGTTAATAATATTGAAATAAAGTGGTGTTTAATTAAGCGAAAGAACATAACTATCGAATTAGTTACAGGACTAAGGATTATTTCTAACAGTGTGGAGTGGGCCTGGCAATTCCTGCCTCATCGGCCTGGGAGGGGAATTTGTCAAATACAATCATCTTCTATTTTTATCAACTCTATTCTACTTGTATCTACATTGGACTGTAGACTGAAACCTACATCAAACTATTCGTTACTTCTATTACAAGTTAACAAGGCTGCCTTGGCCACCATAATTGACACCTTTGTTACAATATCAATAAATGTTTTAGCAATATCTCTAAATGATTTATATATATCTATAAATAGGGAATGAATGTCCCAATGGCTTTATATGCATATATGTACACCTGCACACGGACTGGGCCAACAGACGGTATAGTTTACACTTCCTGCCTCCAGGCTACTGTCACACCTGGAGGCTACTGACCTAGTTACAGTGTATGACCTACAACACTAGGATTCTGTGCTTAGGTTACTGGTATATGCTTTAATAGACTTCTGTGCTTAGGATATGGTTAATAGACTGTCTAATGTTTAAATACGCATATGGCCATTATAGGTACAGAACATGAGACAATTGTATTAATGAATTAATTTAACAGCCAGTCAATCTAGAACATACATAGCATATTGACAGAGATATATATATATATATTTATTTATCTTTGTTATAAGTACTACATGTTACAGCACATCATTGTACACATCTGTAATGTCTGAGCAATATTCTCAAGTCAATATGATATGTGATCCTTTTTAGGAAAAAGAGTCATAAGTCGCAAAATATGGCTTTTGAGATATCACCATATATGATAAGAGGAGATCAAGGTGATTCCAATGATAGTAAACACTAGGGTACCTAACATGTATTTCTATATTTTAAGTTTAATATTTTTATTTTTGAAAAAAAATAGTTTTCAATATTTCGGGCTGGGTAAACCAGTAATCTAACCAAATATACTCCATAAGAATGTCTCCAAAACGCAAAGATATATTTAATACAATGTCCTGAAATTTGGTACATAGATTCATGTGACTATAACTGCTAAATGCCCCGAAAATCAGAACTTTTCAATAAAGAGATCTTGTAGAAAAAAACACTTTGAAAAATATCCATTTTGCGACTTATGACTCATTTTCCTGAAACACATCACATATGTGATGGACAGACAATATAAAAGAAACATGTTTTAATTCTAAATTATTACTAATCTGTATTATAATCTATATTACTGCACAGATAGCTCTTGTAATTATCATAATTTAATACAAGATTCAGTGTCGATGAATTAATCTAACAGCTAGTGAATCTAGAGTATGCATAGCATGGATGTTAATATATCATTGACTGAACATATGATTGTACACTTCTCTAATGTCCAAAGTATATTCTTAAGTCAATAATATTATGATATATGATGATGAGATGTTTTACTTCTAAATCGTTACTAATCTATCACAAAGAAAATGTCCTTGTAATTAATATAATTAAATACAAGATTCTGGCATTTTCCAAGGCTATTTTCTGAATGTTGAACATACATACCTGTTAAACTAGTTGTTGTAGTTGTGTATAAATGACTGCACTATGAGATGTTGCTGCTATGGTGGCTGTTCCCTGTCTGTCCTCCACTCCCGCCCCCACTCCACGGCAGGCTCATCATTACATCTGCACATACCGTATTTCCTTGAATGCGGCCCCAGGCACTAGTTAAGTCAGGAGACTTTGTGCCAGGTATTTATTCAAGGCCTGGCGTGTTTTCAAAGAAGGCAGAATGAGCGTGGGCATTATAGTTTACTTTCTCAGAAGCTTTTATATATAAGGTCATCAAAAACAGAAATTATTTGTAATTTACAAGCTTAATTATATTCCAAATCTCATCATAAAATTATATATCAACAGTAAAAGCCCGGCCTGGGGTGTTTTCAAAGAAGGCAGAATGAGTGTGGGCATTATAGTTGTACTTTCACAGAATCTCTTATAGATTGGAACCTCACATAAAGACCACCCCTCTATAGAAACCACCCCTCTATTATATATGTGATATGTTTTAGGAAAATGAGTCATAAGTCGCAAAAATGATATTTTTCAAAGTGTTTATTTTATAAAATCACTTTATTGGAATGTTTTGAGTTTTGGGGACGTTATCACCTATAGTTACATCAGTTGATGTATGAAATTTCAGGACAATATATTAAATATATCCTCTCGTTTGAAACGTCCTCATATGGAGTATATTTACTTACTTTACTGGTTATTGCCCTGCAGAAATATTGCAAACTTTTCTTTTCAAAAATAAAAATATCAAATTCAAAATCTGGAAATACTTATAAGATTATTAGACTGTTTACTATCATTGGAATCGGCTTGATCCCATCTTTTCAAATATAATGATATCTCAAAATCCATTTTTTGTGACTTATGACACATTTTCCAGAAACACATCACATATACAGTGGAAACTCACATAAAGACCACCTCTCTATAGAGACCACCCCTCTCTTATATATACAGTGGAACCTCACATAAAGACCACCTCTCTATAGAGACCACCCCTCTCTTAAGACCAGTTTCTCTCAGTGGCGAATTTCTTTGATCTTATTAGATTAGCCCCTCTAAAGAGACCACCTCGCTATTAAGACCAGTTTCTCTGAGTCCCAAGGGTGGTCTCAATAGAGAGGTTCCACTGTATATAGGGGAGGTGTCTGTCATAAACAGACATTATTTGTAATTTACAAGTCCAATTTACAAACTGGTCTTACTTTGCCATAATTATATCCCAAATCTCATCGCATCATCATAAAATTATATATAAACAGTATAAGCCGGGCATTTTTTCAAGGCCCGGTGCTTTTTAATAAATCATACTCTGCCCCCTGCGCTGATTCAAGGCCTGGGCATTTTTTTGAGAAATGTTTTATAGTCAAACATTCCCAAGAGTGATATTTCATTGGCCAAATGGAAAGAAACAATAAAAGAAAATTTTCACTTTAAAGAAATACATATAAATCATTTTAAGGTATACTGGAGGTAATACGGTAGCCTGTCTACTGGAGGTAATACAGTAGCCTGTCTACTGGAGGTAATACGGTAGCTCAGCGGGCACTCCCCATCACATCCATCATGCACACATGGTGGCGCTCCAGGCCATGTGGGTCAAGTCATCAGAAGATGTACAATTCGCCTTCACCAATCCTCTCAAATATCACACATTTCAGACATAAATCAGGTTCAAAATACAGTTCAACGTAACCAGACAGATTTATCAATGAATACAATACAGAATACATTCAGATATACTCAGTATTTATCATTTTCACTCTAATTTAGCAGAATTTAAGAGATGTGTAGGAATGTAGATTATGCATTTTCTGAACATCGGACCCATGTGGAAACATACAGGCGCAAAAAGTCATAAATTAAAGATGACCTGATATAGGTGATGTGTTGCAGGAAAATGAGTCACAAGTCGCAAAATTTGAGTATTTTTTAAGTTTTTATTTTACAAGATTACTTCATTTGAATGTTCTAATTTTGTTTGGAGTTTATCACTTCTAGTTATGTCAATCGATGTATCAAATTTCAGGACAATGTGTAGTGAACCTTCGTGCTATTACTTAGACAACCCAGGTTTGATCTTCCTCTGAACTAAGGGAAAGTAAAACATGGACAATGATTTCTGTTTCCATAGCTTTATTTCCCCCTCAGTGCAATCACAAGGTACATGGTCAGCCGGGCTAACCAAGACATCTGACGGAAAGGATTTCCGGAATAGTCACAAATACAATCCGTACAATAACAAGGTGTGTACAAGTAAATGGCAAGATGTTCTTCGTACAGGAATAAGTGATGCAGGAGATACACAATGCATCACAGTTATGCAATACAGTACGTATTCTGGTCAATGCAGGTAGATGAAAGGTAATCTGTAACTAGGGTAAAGCTTAACATTTCATTCATGGTAAAACGGAACAGATCCGAAAGGCTTGAAAGGTTGAGCGAGCGGAGCTCCAACCTTGACCTTGAAGGCCGACCCGGTTATATAAGAGTTAAAACAACAGCAAGCTATACTAGACTTGCGCTGATCCTCATATCCACTACAAATGTATTTAATATATATCTGTAGATATACTCCATATGTAGATATACTCCATATGAGGACCTTTAAAACGAAAGGATATCCTTTCGTTTTAAAGGTCCTCATATGGAGTATATCTAATTACTTTACTGTTTATTGGCCCCCAGAAATATTGTGAACTATTTTTATTCCAAAAATTATTATGAATTTTATTTTCGTCTGAAATTTGGGTTATTTAAGAAAATTGGCGAAGTTGAATTGTACATTTTCTAAAAGTCCGACCCACATTTATTTTGGACGTTATAACAAATAGGAGAGTTAGAGAGTATTTTCAGTTTGCCACATCAGCTATGTTTTACTGGAAATGTATCTAAATTTCAGAGGTTGAGATAAAAACAAATCTACACTTGAGTTCCTCTTTGCCACATGTGGGATGTTTGGGAAAATGAGTCATAAGTCGCAAAATTGATATTTTTCAAAGTGTTTTATTTACAAAATCTAGAAATATTGGAAACTTTTTTTTTCAAAAACGAAAATATCAAACTTAAAACCTAGAAATACTTATTAGATTATTAGACTGTTTACTATCATTGGAATCGGGTTGATCTCATCTTTTCAAATATAATGATATCTCAAAATTTATTTTTCGCGACTTATGACTCATTTTCAAATATGTAGGTATAACATAGTCCCCGTCTCGGGTCTATTCACCTGCTCCTAGTTCTATTTGTATGTAGTTTTAGAACAGAAACAGATACATTTTATTCCACCACAATGACATTATATGTGGTTTGTGAAGGTATCTGGGGGGAAAATGTGATGTTAAAGCCTTTTTCTCCTCAGTCAATGTCAATTGAGAGAGGAGTATTGGTTCGTGTACCATTATGTCAATCATGCTAATAGCAGGAAGGTGGCAACAGGAATATCAGGTGGCACATCTGCCATATCTAACTCAGGGAAAGGTGGCACATCTCCCATATCTAACTCACGTAATTAGCACTAGTTTTCACACCAACATACCAGTAAGAAGCACACTTCTGGTTATAGTCCGGCAGTGGAAAGGCACATTTTGGCCTAACCCGGAAATCCCGGATAAAGTTTTTTTCTCTCTTGATTTATCATCTATGCGGTCCCTATATCATATTCCTGTGTGATGTGAAGTTCCCGACCTTGAGCAATTTGAGATATTCAAGATGGCCACCACCAAACATGTCAAATCTGTAAACTGGCATATCTCTGCTTCTAATGGGGCTAGGAATATGTTCTAGGTGTCTAGATGCATGTTTCATTAGCCTACAAATGTAATACAATCATTAAAAAAATCATTCACCCAACAATTTACAATTAAAATTGCATTATGGGGTAAAATAATTTAATTTGGCTGCAACCAATCCAGCAAATCTGTAAACAGGCTTATCCCTGCTTCCAATGGGGCTAGGAATACATTCTAGGTGTCTAAATGTATGTTTTGTTAGCCTACAAATGCAACACAGTCATTAAATAAATCATTGGCACAACAGTTTCCAATGAAAATTGCATTAAAGTGTAAAATAATTCAATTTGACCCATACCGACCCAGCAAATCTAGGCATAGCTCTGCTTCTAATGGGGCTAGTTATACATTCTAGATGTCTAAATGTATGTTTTGTTAGCCTAAAAATGTAATACAGTCATTAAATAAAACATTGGCCCAATAATTCCAATGAAAATGGCTATTTTGGGTATCAAAGATATTAATGGCCGTCCCAATTAGATCAGCTAACTTTTGATTTAGAAATTTTTTTGTTCTTATGGAATTCCTTCAATGGTTAGGTTTAGTCTTCTGGTTTTCATATCTTGGAACTCACAGCACTCGCTCACTCGATCCAGTTGTTCCTGGATTTTTTTCCGCTCTTGTTTTGATTTAACCAACTCTTTTTCCAATTCCTTCTGCTTATCTGACATTACATCCATTTCAGCATTTGTATCTTGCCTTTGTCCAGTGGACCGGGCAACTTACGGAGTGGGATCTGAGCGATTATATCATCATTGAGTTCTGTCTGTAATTTCTGTTTAATTTTGCTGCTCAACAACTGTTACTCTTTTCTTAATAACTTTTAACTCTTCATCATTTGATTTCTTATAGACATCCAGTCCATCAGTTATTGTTCTGATTTCAGCTTTGATTGTTGCCGTTTGTTGGGCCATAGCATTTTCATTATGCTTTTTCAAGTCGTCTAGGTAAGTTGCAAGAGTTGCAGAATTTTGTTCCTTCATTGAAGCTAGGTGTCTATTGAGCATTAATTGTAGGCTCGCCATATTTGAGTCTTGACCATCCATTGTTTTAGAGTCATTTAATTCTATCGGGGAATCTTTGCCTTGGCCTTGGGTTTGTGAAGGACCTACCATCTAATGTCCTTTTGGGTCCATAATGTCCTTGGTTATAGTGTTATTTTAGTACTCCAGATTTTTAGTTCATTGCATATTCGATTAGTCAGTCCTGGGCAGTATTTTTGCACACCTATTCACACACATCAGCGACGGGCGGCGCCATATTTGAACACTCATGAGGCTTTTCTCCAGTATGTGTTTTCATGTGTCTCCTCAGGTTTCTAGCCCGTGCTGTCCTATAGTCACACACAGTACATTCATGAGGCTTTTCCCCAGTATGTGTACTCATGTGAACCCTCAGGTCTCCAGCCACTGCTGCCCTATAGTCACACTCAGTACATTTATAAGGCTTTTCCCCTGTATGTGTTCTCATGTGTCTCCTCAGGTGTGCAGACTCTGTTGCCCTATAGTAACACTCAGTACATTTATGAGGCTTTTCCCTAGTGTGTGTTCTCATGTGATTCCTCAGGTTTCCAGTCCGTGCTGCCCTATAGTCACACACAGGACATTTATGTGGCTTTTCTCGAGCGTGTGTTTTCATGTGTATCCTCAGGGCTCCAGCCCGTGCTGCCCTATAGTTACACTCAGTACATTTATGAGGCCTTTCTCCAGTGTGTGTTCTCATGTGTGTCCTCAGGCGTCCAGCATGTGCTGCTCTATAGTCACACACAGTACATTTATAAGGCTTTTCCCCTGTATGTGTTCTCATGTGTCTCCTCAGGTGTGCAGACTCTGTTGCCCTATAGTAACACTCAGTACATTTATGAGGCTTTTCCCTAGTGTGTGTTCTCATGTGATTCCTCAGGTTTCCAGTCCGTGCTGCCCTATAGTCACACACAGGACATTTATGTGGCTTTTCTCGAGCGTGTGTTTTCATGTGTATCCTCAGGGCTCCAGCCCGTGCTGCCCTATAGTTACACTCAGTACATTTATGAGGCCTTTCTCCAGTGTGTGTTCTCATGTGTGTCCTCAGGCGTCCAGCATGTGCTGCTCTATAGTCACACACAGTACATTTATAAGGCTTTTCCCCAGTATGTGTTCTCATGTGTGCCCTCAGGTAATCAGCCTGTACTGCCCTATAGTCACACTCAGTGCATTCATGAGGCCTTTCTCCAGTGTGTGTTCTCATGTGTGTCCTCAGGGTTCCAGCACGTGCTGCCCTATAGTCACACTCAGTGCATTCATGAGGCCTTTCTTCAGTGTGTGTTCTCATGTGTGCCCTCAGGGTAGAAACATATGCTGTCCTATAGTCACACTCAGTACATTTATAAGGCCTTTCGCCAGTGTGTGTTCTCATGTGTCCCCTCAGGTCTCCAGCCTGTGCTGCCCTATAGTCACACTCAGTACACTCATGAGGCTTTTCTCCAGTGTGTGTTCTCATGTGTGACCTCAGGTGTCCAGACTCTGCTGCCCTATAGTCACACACAGTACACTTATAAGGCCTTTCTCCAGTATGTGTTTTCATGTGTCTCCTCAGGGGTCCAGCCTGTGCTGCCCTATAGTCACACACAGTACATTTATAAGGCCTTTCCCCAGTATGTGTTCTCATGTGTTTCCTCAGGGTTCCAGCCTCTGCTGCCCTATAGTCACACACAGTACATTCATGAGGTTTTTCCCCTGTATGTGTTCTCATGTGAGTCCTTAGGTTTCCAGCCTCTGCTGACCTATAGTCACACACAGTACATTTATGAGGCTTTTCTCCAGTGTGTGTTTGCATGTGAGTCCTCAAGGTTCCAACCTGTGCTGCCCTATAGTCACATTCAGTACATTTATGAGGCTTTTCTCCATTATGTGTTCTCACATGATTTTTTAGGATACTAGCAGCTGCTGTCCTAAAGTCACACACAGTACATTTATAAGGCCTTTCTCCAGTGTGTGTTCTCATGTGTTTCCTCAGGGTTCCAGCGTCTGCTGCCCTATAGTCACACACAGTACATTTATGAGGCTTTTCTCCAGTATGTGTTCTCATGTGTATCCTCAGGGCTCCAGCCTGTGTTGCCCTATAATCACACTCAGTACATTTATAAGGCTTTTCTCCATTGTGTGTTTGCATGTGAGTCCTCAGGGTTCCAGCCTGTGTTGCCCTATAGTCACACTCAGTACATTTATGTTTCCTCTCAACACTGTGTGTGAGCAAATGTTTCTCTAAGCAATGTCTCACTTCAAACCCTTTAACACACACACTACACTTGTGTAGTTTCTTCCTAGCATGAGTCTGATGTGTGCTGGCTTTTCCAGTATGTGCCATTTTGTCTTTCCTCAAGGTTCCAGTCAGTGTTGCCCTATAGGCAGAGACAGCACCATGTGTCAGCAAATGTTTCTCTAAACTACTGCTCTCTGTAAAGCCATTAACACACACACTACAGCTGTGAAGTTTCTTCCCTGTATAATGTATTCTGGATCCTCTGGTATGTGTTATTTTGTGTTTCCTCAGGGTTCCAGTCAGTGTTGCCCTATAGGCAGAGACAGCACTGTGTGTCAGCAAGTGTTTCTCTAAACTACTGCTCTCTGTAAACCCATCAACACACACACTACACTCATGTAGTTTGTCCCCTGTATGAGTCACATTGTGATGCATCATATCTTCTGACATCAGTAGAGAAGGTACACTAGTCACACTTGTAGCATTTGCTGCCTGTCCTGTCTCTCCTGTATGAGTCACACTGTGATGCACCATGCCTCCTGACATCAGCAGAGAAGGTACACTAGTCACACTTGTAGTATTTGCTGCCTGTCCTGTCTCCCCTGTATGAGTCACACTGTGATGCATCATGCCTTCTGACATCAGTAGTGTATGTGTACAAATCAACCTGTAAATATATGAAGTTGATCAGAAGCTGCCTTCTATTGCTACAAACACAATCTAACCAAATTGACTCACACTATGACGTACAGGGCTAAATGTTATATTCTGCTGTTGTTAATGTAAATACAAGAATATGAGGCGGGGGGGGGGAGGCAGAGATGATTTGATTTTGATTGATTTAAGAATATTTTATTCAGGTCATTGAACATTTCCATACATGAAGCACAACTATTCTCAGGACAGCCTGAATTATGACGAGAAATTTTACAAGTAGCGAGAAGAATACATGAAAAAGTTATTATCATTATAAATATATTAATTAAAGTCATCGTGGGGGATACAGATGGAAAAGGTAATAAATGATAATTGACCAAGTCACAGAGTAATAAATGATAATATAATAAGGGTAATAATTAGGTCAATTAAACAAGGTTATTACTAATCAATCCATACTAGGTCGATCAAGGAGTAATTATTATATCTAAAGGCCTGATGGAGGTTTCAAATCGATCAAGACGGAGGGTCGAATCGCCAGGTTTGTTAACTCGCAGTTCTTCCTACAGTGATCCTAAACTAAACTAATGACTACCGCAGCAGTGCTAATGTTCAAAGAGTCACTTGAGTTCATGAAATTAAAAAGAACAGATGATTACGGCTGACCTTAATAACTATTTAGGTCACATGCCCCACTTCTCAACCATTTCTCTACATTTACATCACACCAATTGCAGTGAATCAGGCCTAAGGTTCAATCTCAACATGGCAAAGTAAAACCAGACACAGTTCTGTTAGTATCAACGGTTTATTCACCTCTTGGACAACCCTGTAACACCAGTGGTGTGCAGTAGTCATCAATGTCAGGTTCATTGGGAGACTCACCATAGAAGGCAAGCAGTATAAAAGGGTAGTACAAGAGTAACATGGCAATATGATCTAATGTATAAGACAGGTTACAATAGCAATGTAGTACATACAGAGAAAAGGTATAACATACATCTGTAATAAGTAACTAGCAAATACCTGTGCTTCGCACAGGATTTGCTAGTGGGACAGTGGGGCCCACATCTTCCCACTCTCTCTCTTCCCACTTGTTCCCTCTCTTTCAAGTTGTCTCTGTAAGTTAGTATCTGTATTAACATTCATACCTCAAATGGAACCATTGCCTCCCATTCCCTCTCCCCCCCCCCATGCTCCCCCTCCCCTCCACCCTGCCCCCTCCACCCTGCCCCCTCCCGGATTTTTGGTCATTTAGACATCGGATTTTGCCATAGTATACAGTATTCCATAATATATCCACTCCTGTCCCGTAGTGAAGCAACAATGATGTCATGCTTTGGGTGACCCAGAATGGTGTAGGGGCACTGATAGGTTTGTTTTCAGGCCACGCTGGGGGCCCTGGATGGGGGTGCTCGATGTAAACCCATTTCTAACCCCTTTCCAACCCTAATATGTGATGTGTTTCAGGAAAATGAGTCATAAGTCGCAAAATCGATATTTTTCAAAGCGTTTTTTATTCACAAGATCACATTATTGGAATGTTCTGATCTTTGGAGAGTGTGTCACTTATGGTCATGTCAATCGATGTACCAAATTACAGGACAATCTGTGTAATATATCCTTTGGTTTTAAAGGTCCTCATATGGACTACATTTAGTTACTTTACTGTTTAGTGACCCCTAGAAATATTGGAAACTTTTTTTTTCAAAAACGTAAATATCAAACTTAAAATCTAGAAATGCGTATTATTTTATCTGAGTGCTTACTATCATTGGAATCGGCTTGATCTCATATTATCAAATATAATAGTATCTCAAAATCTATTTTTTGCGACTTATGACTCATTTTCCTGAAACACATCACATATGTTAATGAAACATAGTGGAATGGTTTGGCACCATTTTTGGCAATGTGCACGTGAAATATAATGGAGATCTGGCCAGCGGTTTCAGAGAAGACAGAAAGGCACTTTAAGGTCTTACCCAGGACCATTCTGATACTTGTTTCATACTTTGTCAGTGATAGCTGATGATATTTAATTAAGTTTCATGCCCATAATTATGATAAATATAGAATATAGAATTCTCTCTTTGTATATCTGTTACTTGGAAACATGATGAATAGGTGGAACTTTTCAGTCAGTCCATGTGAGAACAGAATTGCTATTACACTAAATTTCTATAAATGAGTATGGGGTGTAGGGATCCCCCTCGATGACCCTGAGATCTACAATATTGCAGCCTGGCCTCCAAATGGTAATCTCCTTGGCAAATCGTGGATGGAAGTAAGAGAGGAGATACTAAGAAACGAAACCTCGCAAGAAGAATCCAGCGAAGAAGAGGACATGGAAGATGAAGAACTGTCTGAAACCGACGGTTAAAGAATTGATTAATAGAGGTTTTATTTAGAGTAAGGTAAACAGAATAAGTCATGGAGCAAATCTCTGATGATAAAAAAGAAATTCTAAATTACATATCCCTTAACACAAGCGGCCTTAATGGCGATGTTAGAAGAAAAGCTGTTTTTGATCTATTTAAAAAAGAAGAAAATGCCATAATAGCGTTACAAGAAACGCATTCATGTGTAGAGTCTGAAAAATTCTGGCCGATGCAATGGCATGGCTCAATGTATATGTCTCATGGCACCTCTGCAGCCAGACGGGTGATGATATTGGTTTCTAGTAAGATCAAGAATTATGAAACCGCGAACAGAGAAGATGTAAATGGTAGATGGCAATATATTGTGCTTAATGTAGGTGGTAAAACAACCACTGTCTTCAACATGTATGCCCCTACTGCCGATAAAGTAAAAAGCCAAGAGATTCTTTTGAAAGAGATTGTTGGTATTGTCAACGATCTAAACACCGACGAATCGGTTATAATGGGTGACCTTAACGCTGATATTACATACAAACCTGACCTGAAGTCTAGTGTTCAACTCCAAGATTTCATAGGTGATCTCGACTTATGTGATGCGATTTATGCAAAAAATGGTGGTAATCCACCAAAAACATGGTGTAGAAACTTAATTGTGTCTAGACTCGACTATATATTCCTATCGAACAATGTGATGAACTATGTTGTAGAATGCACATCAGAATCTTTCTCTTTATCAGATCATAAAATAATCAAGATATCTACAGCCTTCTCGGCTGAACAGAGAGGTAAAGGTTTCTGGAAGCTTAACTCTAGATTACTGGAAGACGAAAATTTTATAGCGAGTGTTGAATCGTTAGCTTTCCAAAATGTTGACGAAGATATTTCACCTATCATTAGATGGGAACTTTTTAAGATGAAAGTAAGACAAGCTGCTATTAAAAGGAGTAAAGATAAAGCATATGCAAGAAAAAACATGAATATGAACATCAGCAAATAATTAATGCCTTAGACAAGAAAAATAACCTATCAGAGAGCGATCTAGAAACCAGAAAAAAATCACTGAAAATACTAGAAAAAATGGAATTAGACAAGGCTCAGGGCGCTCTGGTCAGATCCAGGGCGAAATGGGCCATTGAAGGCGAGAAGCCCTCAAAATTTTTCTGCTCACTAGAAAAGTATAACGCTGAAAAAAAGGTCATCAATCAACTGCATGTAGATAATGAGTTGATAAGAGGTTCCAAAAAAATATTACAAGAAGGTGAAAAATTCTATAAGAATTTGTATGACAAAGTGGAGATAAACCAAGTGTGTCAAGCTGAGTTTTTGAGTAAAAACAATGCTTTCAAATTGGATGAAATAGATAATGATATTATATCTCGCCCAGTTGAATATGAGGAAGTCACTAAAATTGTAAAAGATCACTTAAAAAATAACAAATCTCCTGGATGTGACGGTTTTACCGCTGAATTTTACAAGTTTTTCTGGTATGCCATCCACGATATCTTCATGGCCATGTTCACTTATTGCCTTGAAACAGGAAAGATGTGTGATAGTCAAAGTAGAGGTCTAATATGTGTCATCCCCAAAAAAGATTCTGATATTACATATCTGAGAAACTGGAGACCTATAACCTTATTGAATATCGATTATAAAATTATATCGAAAGTCATATCTAGAAGACTGGAACTATACATGCATGACATGATAGGAGAAGACCAGTTTGGGTTTATTAAGAATAGAAATATTGGAATAGCCGTCAGAAAAATAGATGATACGATTTCCTTCTTAGAAAAAAATCAACTTCAAGGTTTAGTTGTATCTTTCGACTTCACTAAAGCCTATGACTCTGTGAGTTGGGAGTTTTTAGATGGAGCGTTAAAATCTTATAACATTGAAGAAAAATTTGGAAATTGGATCAAAATGTTGTTACATAATTCCAAAGCCACATTCTGTAATAATGGTCATATCTCCAAATGGTTCAATATCAACCGTGGCGTAAAACAAGGGGACCCCATCTCCTCGATTTTGTTTACTGTAGCTGTGGAAATGTTAGCCATAAGCCTGAGAGAAAATAAAGAAATCGAAGGTATTTTCTTCGGGGATTATGAATAAAAAATTACCCAATTCGCCGACGATTTGACAATTTCTGTAAAAAATGAAATATCCTTAGTTAAAGCCGTTAGAGTAATAAATGACTTCTATCTTGCATCAGGTTTAAAACTTAATCCCAAGAAGACTAAGGGCTTCAATGTAGGAAACATTACTCTCACTAACAAAGAAGTGTTAAATTTCTCCTGGGAGAAACAGATAAAAATACTAGGTGTCACCCTCACTTCTCCAAGAGATAAGAAACAAATTGTAAAGGAAAACACCTCTCACCTTATGTACAAGATGAAAAATGTTTTAAGATTATGGTCTAAAAGATCCTTAAAGATGAAAGGGAGAATATTGGTTGTAAACGTATTCGTACTCCCACTCTTTCAATATACTCTCGCCTGTGTCCCCATCCCATGTAAAACCCAAAAAGAAATTGAAAAAATCATCTCAAATTTCATTTGGAAGGGACCCTCGAATAAAATAAGTACCGACTTTTTGGTACAGAAGGTTGAAAATGGCGGCCTTGGCCTGAGATGTATTAAAGAAATCGTCGAAACAAATAGACTAAAATGGGTACAACTGCTTCTAGAATATAAAAATTCCAACAATTTCAGAGCAGTAGAAACTGACGCTGGAAGAAATATTGAAAGCATCATTTTATCCAGGTATAAGCCAATATCCGTATTGAATCATTTTTACAAAGATGTGTACGAAGTTTGGAACAGATATTACTATAATGTCAAACCAAACAATATTAGCGATGTTCTGAAAGAGAGAATCTGGTTCAACCGTCATGTCAAGTTCAAAGGCAAAATGTTCATTTATGAGACGTGGGAAAAAAAAGGCATTTCAGTGTTTGGCGATGTCCTAAATGAAAAAAAACAATTTATGTCTATATCAGAACTTAAAAAACACTTCAATGTTGAATCTTCATATGAAGGAAGAAAGGATCTAGTATCCTCCATACCTGTCGAGTGGTGGAATATGGTTAGAAATGAGTATGAAACACCCAGTGATGATTCGATTAACATTAAAATCAGTAATACAATTGTGAATGTAAGATCTGCAAGTGCAAAAATGATATACAATGCTCTGGTAACGAAAAGGAAACCAAAAGTAGAAAAGTTAAATGGTTGGAAAGACATTTTGAGCTGGAAAAAGATTTTTGTTCATCCATATAAGTGTACAACCGAGACAAGACTACAAAATTTCCAATACAGGGTGCTACATAGAACAATCACGTGTAACAAGTTCTTGAAAAACAAAAAGATTATCGATGAAAATACATGTTCTTTTTGCAATAAGAGAGATGACATTCGCCACTTTCTAGTAGATTGTCCCAAAACCAAAAGGCTATGGGAAAACATAATCCAATGTATATGCTCAATGTCTCATCTTAACTCTGTAAGAAATGACAAACCAATGTTCCAAATACTGAATAACAACGTAATCATAAAATCAGAGGATATCCTCTTCGGTATGAGCTCTAACAACATCAGAGAAAAAATAGTCAACTGGATCATACTGCAAGTAAAACCTTTATTCACAGGCAGAAATTGTTTTACAACGGTGACCTTGTGTTTAATCACCTCATTGCTGATCTAGATAGCAGGTGTAGAAGTGTGTTATATCAAAACAAAATAGCAAATACTTCGAATGAGTGGAAAAAGGCCTGGAGAAAGGTCCACGCTGATATAAGTAGTTTAAAAGAACAAAACGGTTAATATCCTTCCACCATTACTTATGAAAATATTGTCTTAACAAACTCCCCATCAAAAAACCTAATATGTATATAGGATCACTCTCATCGTATTAAATATGGTTTACCTATGGAGTGGAAAAGGGTTCGATGTATATCTTATGTGTTATCGACCCAGAGAATCAGGATTTGTTGACATATTGAATAAAGCTGTTTAAAAAAAAAAAAAAAAAAAAAATCATTATTAACAGAAATACTAGTACACTAAAGGAAATTGGATTAATTATTATTACCGAAATACTAGTACGTTAAAGGAAATTCTATTAATAATTTGCAATAACTTTGATAACATATTGCACCTAAATGTTGCTAATTTTCCCCATATCCGCTATGTTCTCCAAAAATCCATGGAAACCCTTCTGAGTTAGTTGTCTATTTATATAATTAGATGTGGGATTCATGTTTTTTAAAGTTGCATACAATACCTCATATTAATTTGCAAAATACATTAAGATTACCGAGTATAGTAATCATTAGATCTGGTATGGTGTTCCTTCCTAAACTAAAAGCATATCTTCGAAAACCTCAAAGGTAAAGTCAACACTGTAGTCCCAGCCTATGTCATATACCTACATCCCAGCGTAGATAAGCTTTTTGGATCTTTTTCCTATGTGTGATGGGAAGTAAACTGAGAAGTTTAAACAACGTTTACGCTATTATGTACTTATTGTATTAATAATCTCATGTGAACACGCTGAACCACCTTTGTGCAGTGAGATCAGCTAAATAAAGAATACTTGAATTGAATTTAATTGAACACAAGAAGTATATCTCATGACACAGTGTTGTTATAGCCCTAGGATCCCTCTGATCTATTTATAGCCATAGGATCCCTCTGATCTATTTATAGCCATAGGATCCCTCTGATCTATTTATAGCCATAGGATCCCTCTGATCTATTTATAGCCCTAGGATCCCTCTGATCTATTTATAGCCATAGGATCCCTCTGATCTATTTATAGCCCTAGGATCCCTAGGATCTATTTATAGCCCTAGGATCCCTCTGATCTATTTATAGCCCTAGGATCCCTCTGATCTATTTATAGCCCTAGGATCCCTCTGATCTATTTATAGCCCTAGGATCCCTCTGATCTATTTATAGCCATAGGATCCCTATGATCTATTTATAGCCATAGGATCCCTCTGATCTATTTATAGCCATAGGATCCCTCTGATCTATTTATAGCCATAGGATCCCTCTGATCTATTTATAGCCATAGGATCCCTCTGATCTATTTATAGCCCTAGGATCCCTCTGATCTATTTATAGCCCTAGGATCCCTCTGATCTATTTATAGCCCTAGGATCCCTAGGATCTATTTATAGCCCTAGGATCCCTAGGATCTATTTATAGCCCTAGGATCCCTCTGATCTATTTATAGCCCTAGGATCCCTCTGATCTATTTATAGCCCTAAGATCCCTCTGATCTATTTATAGCCCTAGGATCCCTCTGATCTATTTATAGCCCTAGGATCCCTCTGATCTATTTATCATCTCCTTTATCTATTCCTTTTTTTGTATTTGTGATGTGTTTCAGGAAAATGAGTCATATGTCGCAAAATTGATATTTTTTAAAGTTTTTTTTTACAGGATCATATTATTGGAATGTTCTAATTTTTGGAGGGTTTATCACTCCCCATTATCAATCTATGTCCCAAATTTCAGGACAATCTATGGAATATATCCTTTAGTTTTAAAGGTCCACATATGGACTACATGTTCTTGACCCCCAGAAATATTGGAAATTTTTTATGTCAAAAACGAAAATATCAAACTTAAAACCTAGAAATACTTATTTGATTATTAGACTGTTTACTATCATTGGAATCGGGTTGATCTCATCTTTTCAAATATAATGTTATCTCAAAATCTATTTTTTGCTACTTATGACTCATTTTTCTGGAACACATCACATTTTTCATTCTACTTTTATCGTATTTTCTGCTCAGTCCAGTACAAGACGCACACATTCTAAATTAAGGGAACTGTCGGCAGAAATGGAATATTACTTTTCATACAGACATGTAAACCTATTTGTCTTTTCAAGACGATGATGTAACAAGAGCGGTTTGACAAGAAAAAGATTTTCTTATCTTATCTTAAATGGTTATCAAGACAATATTTAACCGCTAAACTGCTTAAAATGCAGCAGAGAGCAAGGACCCCCCCCCCCCCCCCCCCCCCGGCGTCTGTGCCCCAGACCCCACGCCTGCATGCTAGCACCTGATGGGAAACTGCGTCGGCGTCTCTGGGAAGGTGGGAGGTTCAGGCGGGGGTTCAGGCGGGGGTTCAGGCGGGGGTTCAGGCGGGGGTTCAGGCGGGGGTTCAGGCGGGGGTTCAGGCGGGGGTTCAGGTGGGAGGTTCAGGCGGGGGTTCAGGCTGGGGTTCAGGTGGGAGGTTCAGGTGGGAGGTTCAGGCGGGGGTTCAGGCGGGAGGTTCAGGCGGGGGTTCAGGCGGGAGGTTCAGGCGGGGGTTCAGGCGGGAGGTTCAGGCGGGGGTTCAGGTGGGAGGTTCAGGCGGGGGTTCAGGCGGGAGGTTCAGGCGGGGGTTCAGGTGGGAGGTTCAGGTGGGGGTTCAGGCGGGGGTTCAGGCGGGAGGTTCAGGCGGGGGTTCAGGCGGGGGTTCAGGCGGGGGTTCAGGCGGGGGTTCAGGTGGGAGGTTCAGGCGGGGGTTCAGGCGGGGGTTCAGGTGGGAGGTTCAGGTGGGAGGTTCAGGCGGGGGTTCAGGCGGGAGGTTCAGGCGGGGGTTCAGGCGGGAGGTTCAGGCGGGGGTTCAGGTGGGAGGTTCAGGCGGGGGTTCAGGCGGGAGGTTCAGGCGGGGGTTCAGGCGGGAGGTTCAGGCGGGGGTTCAGGCGGGGGTTCAGGCGGGAGGTTCAGGTGGGGGTTCAGGCGGGGGTTCAGGCGGGAGTTCAGGCAGGAGTTCAGACGGGGGTTCAGGCGGGGGTTCAGGTGGGAGGTTCAGGCGGGGGTTCAGGTGGGAGGTTCAGGCGGGGGTTCAGGTGGGAGGTTCAGGCGGGGGTTCAGGCAGGAGTTCAGGCGGGGGTTCAGGTGGGAGGTTCAGGCGGGGGTTCAGGTGGGAGGTTCAGGCGGGGGTTCAGGCGGGGGTTCAGGTGGGAGGTTCAGGCGGGGGTTCAGGCGGGGGTTCAGGCGGGGGTTCAGGCGGGGGTTCAGGTGGGAGGTTCAGGCGGGGGGTTCAGGCGGGGGTTCAGGCGTACTCCAGGAGCAACACTAGACTTGCTTAGTCTTTGATAGATATATATTTTTTATAAACAAAGCTCAATTAAAATCAAAATTAAATTGAGTCATTACCGTCTTGACGACAGTCCATGAATGGGGAGAACTAGACTTGCACTCTAGGGCTCTATATTGGGTCAGATTGTCAGAAAATGTACAATTGGCAGATCTACATATTTAGTAAATTCTGCTAAATTAATACTGAAAAACGGTCAAAACTAGGTGATATCTGAGTATAGTTGGTATTGCCTTGATTTTGAGGATGTGTTTGGTTGTGTTAAACTGAATTTTGAACATCGTTATTGTGTTAAATGTGTGTTATTTGAAGGGATTGGTGAAGACAAATTGTACATTTTCTGACAATCTGACCCACAAACACCGGGTATAAACAAGAGTAGCTCGTCTCCAGGGTGGAGGAGCTCATGGTGGAGCAATGGCGGCTGCACGAGTCACTCCAGCTCCGTATATAGGTCACGGGAGGCGCTCAGTATAGACTGAGGAACTCACTCGCTACTACAGGCAGGGGCCGGGGGCAGGGGGAGGAGGGCGGTGGGTGGTGGTGGAACTCACTCGCTACTACATGTGTGAGTCAGATTTTCAGAAAATGTACAATTCACCTTCACCAATCCTCTCAAATAATCCCCATTTAAGACAGAAATGAGCTTCAAAATACAGTTTAACATAACAAAACAGATACTTTAAATCAATGTGATCCCAAATATATTCAGATATACCCAGTATTCTTCATTTTTCATCCTAATTGAGCAGAATTCCCTAAATGTCTGGAGCTGCTAATTGTACATTTTCTGAAAATCTGACCCATTGTATACAGGGGGAGGAGGGCGGTGGGGGGTGGGGGGGGGGGGGTGTGGAGTTGTAGATAGTTGTGTCCCGGGAGTTGTGTGGCTGTCTTACACGAGGATTACAGCACACTGAGCGGCTAGAGAGCCGGGTTAGACACACATACACACAGTGAGATATTATATATAAGGCTTCATACCAACCTTACACTGTAGACAGGATCAGGTGTAACGATGTTTATTCCCCAAGTTTGCCCGGCTGCGTGTGTGCTGCGAATGCGTGGCGTGACGCACAACAGGAGAAAGGCAAAAGACAGCTGCTATACACAGCTATACACGAGGCCGTTGCATCGCTAGTTCCCTCACTACAATGTAGGTAGCAGCACCATCGCCCTGGGCCCAGCTTCCCGCGCCGGCCTTTCTGTAGAGTGAGTGAGTGAGTGAGTGAGTGAGTGAGTGAGATGGTTGCTTTATGCCCTTATCAACACATTTAAGGTTATATCAAGGGCGGGGGGGGCATTTTGGTGTTATTAGGCGATGCATGAAAATATTCTTGAAAAATAGTGCAATTTTGCTGTCAATAATTATTGGGCTTAAAGAAATAATAAAAAAATGAAAATGTGACAGATCCCCACCCCACCTTGCGTCAGTAAAACAATGATATCAAGGAATAGGATCCGGCCCTGTCTACTATACTATATGGGTCAGATTTTCAGAAAATGTACAATTCAACTTCGCCAATCTTCTCAAATAACCCACATTTCAGACGAAAATAAAGTTCAAAATACAGTTCAACCTAGCAAAACAGATTGCTAGAATCAATGCAATGCCAAATATTCTCGAATTTATCTAGTATTGACCATATTGCAGCGTAATTTAGCGTAATTTACTTAATGTGTACAGCTGCCAATTGTACATTTTCTGAAAATCTGACCCATATACTTTCATGCTTATTCATCATGTTAGTACATGTTATGTAACATCTCATCTCATTCCAACACCTTTTATTAAGTCATATATCCTGAATGAAATCCTGAATGACCTTTTTAACGTAGAATAAATAAAATATATAAAATAGAATAGAATGTGTTGATGTAGTGCCCCCCCCCCACCCCCCCCCCCCCCTCCGTCACACACAAACCCACCCACTCACGCACAGTGGGAATTCTCACACAGCGCATGGATTCATCAAGTGCAATTATTTCCTCGACCAACATGGGCAACACACTAGTAGAAGTAAGTTCATACATTATATAGTGATTATTGTAAAGTTGTGTCTAAGTTCCGCTGTCACATTTGTAAACAAGTCACAGCCAGGACCCATATGTCTCTGTATTCATATGACTAGCCTCTCTCTCGTCTTTTTTTCTCGCTCTCCTCTCTCCACCCTCCCAGGCCATACTGATAAATATGTGGGTCAGATTTTGAGAAAATGTACAATTCGACTTCATCAATCCTCTTGAATAACACACATTAACGACCAAAATGAGCTTCAAAATGCAGTTCAACATAACAGAACTGATACTTTAAATCAATGTGATACCAAATATTATACCCAAATATACCCGGTATTCTTCATTTTCAGCCTAATTTAGCTGAATTTCCTAAATTTGTCCAACTGCCAATTGTACATTTTCTGAAAATCTCACCCACATACTAATCCCCTCAGCATTTGGCACGCTTGTCTCAAGGTGACGGTGCTGCCGTCCTCATTGTAGTGTGTGAAGTAGCGATGCAACGGCTTAGTGCGTAGCAACTAATGTTGTGTTTTACCATTTCCTTCTGCCAGCTGTCAGCGCAAACAAGACACAAACAAAGCCGTGTAAAGCTCTGCATCGTTACCGTAACTACACTGCGAGGTTGGTATGGTTTTATTTCAATGTCCGTCTCTAACTCTAGTCTCTAGCTCTAGTCTCTAGCTCTAGTCTCTAGCCGCTCAGTTTGGTGTATTCCTGGTCTAACACCACCACACAACTGCAGCAAACTGGTCCTTGGCCGCCCACCGCCCTCCTCCTCCCCCTGCCTGCTGCTGTAGCGAGCGCCCCAGTGTACCCGCCATGAGCTGTACTGAGCAGCTGTACTGTTAGTGAGCCATGAGTCACTCTCTACTCCACTCTTCCTCCACTTGTACTCGACCTTGGAGCCAACACGTGCGGCTGGGGGAGAGTAAAACGTCCCACTTTACTCATCTAGAATAGAACGAAATAGCTACAAATTTCTACAAATCTAAATCGTATTTGGTCCTGGGTAAGACCTTAAAGTGCCTTTCTGTCTCTTTTCTCTGTCTCTCTCTCCCTTCTTCTCTATCTCTATTTCCTGGGTATGATCATATGCTGCCTCTCTCTCAGCTCTCCCGCCCTTGATATAACACTTAAAAGTGTTAATAAGGGCGTAAAGCAACCAATCTCACTCACTCACTCTAAATCGTATTATTGACATTTAAGCATATAATGCTGGGTTTACATTGCCCGGTTTCCCCCCTAGGCTTTAGCTTCATGTAGCTTATTTATATATGGGTCAGATTTTCAGAAAATGTACAATTCGCCTTCACCAATCCTCTCAAATAACCCACATTTAAGACAAAAATGAGCTTTTAAATGCAGTTTAACATAAGAGAACTGATACTTTAAATCAATACAATACCAAATCTACTCAGATATACCTGGTATTCTTCATTTTTCAGCCCAATTTAGGAGAATTACCTAAATGTGTAGAGCTGCCAATTGTACATTTTCTGAAAATCTGACCCATATTTTTTTTTTTTTTAAACGTTTTTATTTTCATTACACATTGAAAATATGGCAGGATTAACTCATGTCGCCAAACAATTAGGCGTTCTTCGAAGCAATCTGCTCCATTCAATAGTATCATAGTATTTACATTATGTGCAAAAACGGTGAACTCAGTATTATATAGGGAAACAATTGGTTATTCAGAGGTGAGATTAATATACAATTACAAAATTATATGGTTGGAACAGGATGATATAGAGAAATGATGAAAATGAGAGTACAATTCAATGATAGGTAATATTATCGTAGAGGTGAGAGTGTGACAAGAGGGAGCCGAGTGATTATTGATTACATTTTTCTAAATAAAAGTTTTTGATATGGATCTTGAACATATCTTTATCCTGTATTTTTCGCAACCGTACTGGAAGGCTGTTCCAGGTTACCGCAGTTTGGTAGTGCAGTGACAATTTATCCTTTTCTTTTTTTGGTTGGAAGATGTCTAAAACAGGGGCATCATGTAATCTTGTGATTCTATTAGGAGAAGGGGGTGGGATATGATCCATTTTTCGTATTTTTGTATGAGCAACTTTGGAGAGAAGGAACCCCATCCTATGCTTAACCAACATAGTTTTTGTTCTTATGTGAATTAACTCTGTGGAAGTTCTGGGAGGGCATTTTGGGCTATTTTTAGTGCCCTATTCTGTAGCTTCTGAATAGTGGAGATAGTTTTTTGACAGCATCTACTAATATATGGGGCACATTGGCACGGGCGTAATGGTAGGCTTGCTCTGCGGTGTTGAAGGTAAGATGGTCAATCTTTATTGGGGAAAGGTGAAAATTGCTTAGGGGGGAAAATTCAGATTGAAAGAATACCCCTTTCTCTGTAACCTTGGTCTTTGCGTTGCTGAGCCTATATCCACTTTCCAACAATTCCAGTTGGTCATGTTTATACCATGTGCCTTCAATTTGGATGCGGTCTTTAACAATTTTCCCAACAGTTTTCCCTCCCTTCTTAGTGATATGGTTCTGGATCAGTCGTAGTTTTGCTTTGCGATCTTGTATCTCTTCAGGGAGATCTGGGTTTATGAACACATTAGGATAGTTGCGGTTATCCTTGAGATTGCGACGTTTGTCGTAGATTAGGTTGCGTATCGCTTCATTTTCCAATATTACGAGTACTTGTCTGGATCCATTTAGGAATTTACCGTATCTTCTAGTGTGAATGATAGATTCCAATTTGAATGGGGGGTCAAGCTGCGCAAATAGTTGGTGGACCTTGTGATATAGGTCTTCGTTTCTGTCATATTGGAGGCCAGTGATCATTAGGTTACATCTATACGATTCAGTTTCCATAGACAACAACTTTTCGTGGTGAGAAATATTCTCATCCTTGATATCTTTTAACTCTGAACGAAGCTGGATTACTTCTTCTTTGATATTATTCTCGCTGAAAATTAGGTCTTCCATTTTTGACAGTATTCTCTCATTATTTTTGTGAGCAAGAGCAAGAGATCGTTTCAGTGATTCGACTGAAATATCATCATCAGGTATAGCGCAGTCAGTAGTTGTCGCTATATCAAGGTCGAGAATGAAGTCAACTGGCCGAAGCAATTTAATCTCTTTGTTAGGGATAGTTGGTGTAAGCGGATTAGCGAATGCGCTGTCGTACTGGTCGCTCGAAATGAACTGGATTTTTCCGTCCATAGTTGTGATCGATAATGGAGTAAATCAGTTAAATGTCATGAAAAATCATAGATACTGGTGTTCAAAGTTCACAAAAAACCACTCACTCGACTCCTCTTGTCATATCTCATAGCGTAATGTTTCTTATGTAGGAATCGGGTTGGAAGTTCCAAAGTTATGGGGTGTCGAGTGTTGAACAAGCGGAGCCTCTTAGAACACGTCCGTCACCTCCAAATGCGCTCTCTCTGATATATATAAGGCTTGTGTGGGTATGTGGGTCAGCATGTGCCCTAGTTTATATGCAGCATATGGTCGATTCTAATGAACTGTCCGCTTTGCGTGTTCAAGGCTATAACTTGGTTAATATGATAGGTATAGGTATGCAACCTATGTCAGCGGATCCGCCTCACCAAGACCTTTCGTGGGATACCTATATTTGTATACCTGTGATGGGAACTTTAATTTCTACAGGCCAAAAACATGTCATTTTTCACCATTTTTAAAAAAACTTTCCTCAGTTACTTTGGATAACTTGCTGTTTAAAAATCGGAGAAGCTCCCACGAATGATATTTATGTCTATATATATTACCAACGATCTACCTTTGCTAGGATTTCTTTTTAAAAAATTCACTTTTCATTTTTAAATATTCTGTGAATTATTTTGTCATTGTGTAATTAGGTGTCACCGTGATTATGACAAAATTACTGACCCTATATCTTTCCTTTAATAGTATAAGTTGAATAATTTGTTGTGTCCAAAACTATCACTAAACCCTTAATTAATCATTGCAATTACAGAAATAGCAGTCAGATATCTGGTATAGTCCATTTTCTATCATTCTGTAAAATAAACCAGATTTTGTGTAGTTTTTAGGTCACCGTGATTATGGGATTCTCTCAAGGGTTGCATAAAAACAAAAAAAGAATAAGACATCCCCTTTTATATATTTACACCTTTATGTTCCCTCAAAAGTCATGCATAATCTTAGTCTTACTAGTATCATTGTCTGGAAGCTATATTAAGTTTGATAAATATGTCACCGTGATTATGCTGTCACCGTGATTATGCCACATATCCAACTAGTTTCTTCAAATCAGTACAGGCTTCAGTTTTATTAGACATGCAAACAACAGTTATCATTACATTCATAGAATACTGCAGTAGCGACCAGTGTAGTTTGGGAACTTTTGTGTGACTTTGGAACATTTTTGTTACACATTTTCATTTAAAACCAAATATGAACAATATCTTGACATATTAAAAAACTTTCAGGAAATATTCAAAATTATGAAATAAGCCTCAAATCATTTTGTCTAGCATAAACAAGAAACCAACGAACAGGATAGACCCTCCCCTGACACCCAAGTGTTTCTTGTTAATTCATAATTACCAGTTGAAGTCATGGTGACTGCAAAGGCATAGTCACGGTGACATATGTCACCGTGATTATGCTTTGATATTGACACTTCTCTGAGGTCCAGTAAGATTATTTCTATCTCATTTTTTAAATTGCTATGTACCCAGCTTGTGTTTCTCCACATTTTAAGGGTAGTAATGTCAACTATTATTTGTGAATATTTGCAATTGTGTAAGCTAGACAAATATTAAAAAAATGAAATATTGCCAGATCAGGACTTACATGAATAGGGAAAATATTAAAGGAGCTATTTTGCCCTTAATTTCAACCAAATTATATCTACTGTATACACCAAAGCCGGAAATGCTTTAAATGTAATTATAAAATAATTATAGGGCAAATTGCAAACTGTATGCAAAATGTGCATACATGTCACCGTGACTATGCATTGCTAAAACATGTCTTCTGGCTCTCTGAATGTATTTTGATATGATTTTTCTAACTGTATTGGGTTGGATTATATTCCCAGTCGACTGTTTTCAGCTGAAAAATATATTTAAAACAAACAAAACATGCAATAATAGTATATCAAATCAAATCAAATCCTCTTGCCTCAACTCCTTCTCACTCAAACCCTTCTCCTTTACACCCTCCTACCTCAAACATTCTCCCTCACACCCTCCTGCCCCAAATTGTTCTCCCCCACACCCTCCTCCCTTAAACCCTCCTCCCTCACACCCTCCTTCCTCACAACCTCCTCCCTCAAACCCTCCTCCCTCACACCCTCGTCCCTCACACCCTCGTCCCTCACACCCTCTTCCCTCATACCCTACTCCCTCACACCCTCCTCCCTCATACCCTCCTCCCTCAAACCCTCCACCATCAGACCCTCCACCCTCAGCCCCTCTCCTTCACACCTTCCCCCTCAGACCCTTCTCCCTCGGACCCTTCTCCCTCAGACACTCCTCCCTCACACCTTCCCCCTCAGACCCTCCTCCCTCAGACCCTCCTCCCTCAAAAACTCCTCCCTCACACCCTCCACCATCAGACCCTTCTCCCTCAGACCCTCCTCCCTCAGACCTTCTCCTTCACACCTTCCCCCTCAGACCCTACTCCCTCAGACCCTACACCATCAGACCCTCTTCTCTCAGACCCTCCTCCCTCAGACCCTCCTCCCTCAGACCCTCCACCATCAGTCCCTCCTCCCTCAGACCCTCCTCTCTGAACCCTCCTCCCTCAGACCCTCCACCATCAGACCCTCCTCCCTCAGATCCTCCTGTCTCAGACCCTTCTCCCTCAGACCCTCCTCCCTCAGACCCTCCACCATCAGACCCTCCTCCCTCAGACCCTCTCCTTCACACCTTCCCCCTCAGACCCTACTCCCTCAGACCCTCCTCCCTCAGACCCTCCTCCATCAGACCCTCCTCCCTCAGACCCTCCTCCCTCAGACCCTCCTCCCTCAGACCCTCCTCCCTTAGACCCTCCTTCCTGAGACCCTCCACCATCAGACCCTCCTCCCTCAGACCCTCTCCTTCACACCTTCCCCCTCAGACCCTACTCCCTTAGAACCTCCTCCCTCAGACCCCCCACCATCAGACTCTCCTCTCTCAGACCCTCCTCCCTCAGACCCTCCTCCCTCAGACCCTCCTCCCTCAGACCCTCCACCATCAGACCCTCCTCCCTCAGACTCTCCACCATGAGACCCTTCTCCCTCAGACCCTCTTCCCTCAGACCCTCTCCTTCACACCTTCCCCCTCAGACCCTCCTCCCTCAGACACTCCTCCCTCAGACCCTCCATTATCAGACCCTCCTCCCTCAGACCCTCTCCTTCACACCTTCCTCCCTCAGACCCTCCTCCCTCAGACCCTCCACCATCAGACCCTCCACCATCAGACCCTCCACCATCAGACCCTCCACCATCAGACCCTCCTCCATCAGACCCTTCTCCCTCAGACCCTCTCCTTCACACCTTCCTCCCTCAGACCCTCCTCCCTCAGACCCTCCACCATCAGACCCTTCTCCCTCAGACCCTCCTACCTCAGATATCACTTGTTATTACATATTAGACAGTCACTGTTTATTGTTGGGGTGGGATCACATTTATTCACAATAATATGCACCAAGGGCCATGTTCAAAGTAAAGGTAAAGAAAGCATTCAAATTTGTAAAATCAATGGAATTTCTTTAAAACATCAATCTTTATTTCTTTTTCCTACCTTGATGTTTTGATGGGGAATAGAGTGTAACAAAGTTACCAATAGTGATTCTGCTTTTTGGGGATTACCCTTTGAAAAATAACTTGTGGTTTAGCAATATCCTTGAAACAGGATTAATTCTGTGGGTTACATGTCACCATGACTATGCATGTCACCGTGACTATGCACAGGGCTATATAATAGTTATAATTAGAAGTTAACTATATCAATTGGTATAGGTATTAGGAACAATGGGGAGTGTACTATGGTAGATTTAGCAACTTATTAAGAAATACTGTGGGGTGGGGTGGGGTCGGGGGACCTTTGGGGAAAACCAAAAATTAGAGCCAAATTTGTCCTTAAGCATAACTCAGGTATCAAGGTGATACAGTACAGAAATCATGTTATGAGCATCTACAACACTAGCACAAAACAGTAAACGGGGTCACCAAACTAATAGGAACATTTTATACCCAGTAATAGGACTAGACATAAATAAGGTATTTTTGGAGAATGTGTCACCGTGATTATGCAATTTTTGTTTGGGCTCTTGCTCATATATGATAAAGAAAAAACTCATAATGCTGAATAACATTTGAAAGAGTGTAATTTCTACCTGCAGAATCAGTAATATGCAAGAGTAGGAACTTCAATTAAAGGAATTACAATAGTTGATATGGAGTCATGTCTAAAATAATTGGGGGCCGCAATATGCTCATTAATTTTCAATCACATAAAAACTTACATTTACACAATTGTAAAATTGTCTTTTGTAGTTGTACCTTTTAGAACAAATGTTTTCTCTGTAAAACTAAGATTGTTTCATAGAAATATTGTTCCCAATAGATTCTAAACCATCAAACCCAAACTTACATACAGTGCATAATCACGGTGACAGGTACAAGACACTTCAATTTTCAGTTATGCACCACAGGCTGAGTTTTAGAGATTAGTGTTCCCAACTTTCAGTAATAGTAGCTCAAAGTGTTTAGTTTAACATATTATTAGGATTAGAATATAAATTCATTCTGAAATTAGACCTAAAAAAAAACCCAAAGCGGACAGTTCATTAGAAACGACCATATACACGCCTTTACCTGTTCACAGCTGTTCAACTCAGATGGTCTTGAGTTACTCCTTAACACAATACCTGGCTGACTTATGACGGGAGAGAACATTACTATGAACTGGATTAATGTGGGGTCGGCTCTATTTACTGCAGCAAGCCCTGATTCTGCCCCTGCATCACCCCTCCCCCCCCCCCCCCCCTCGGCCTCACCCCTGTCGGTAGAAATGGAAAACGTCTTTCATATAGACATATAGACCTATTTGTCTCCTTTCACAATGTAATATCGAGCAGTTTGGCAAATACAAGATGTTCTTATCTTATCTTATCTTAGCTCGATGTCTGGTGAATACAAAAATACATTCCTGAGGTCTTCCAACAAATGTCTAGAAAGTATACCGCTTGAAAGAGAGGCCTAGGCCTATAGGCTAAATTTATTTCGGGGGAAGGAAATTGGTTATATTTCACCAGATCTGAATGCATAATATTGTTTTTATATTTAACTAGCAAAGTACCCGTCCTCTGGACGGTCACCCTCTCTCCCCACACTTACCCCTCCAACTTTAGCTAACTTTTCCCTCCCCCTCTTCTCTGTCTCTCATACCTGTTTTTCTCTCCCAACCCCATCTCCGATTCTCCCCCTCTCCCTCCCCTCTTCCTCATGCCCCCGCTCCCAGCTTTCTCTCCCTCCCCTTGCTCCTTTCCCCTACATCATCTCCTTCCTCTCGTTCCCCCCTCTTCTTTCCCTCCCCCTCTCCTATTCCTACACCCTCTTCTGCACTCTCCCACTCCTCTGCATGTAGAACAGTCACCCTCTCTCCCCATACTTCCCCCTCTCGCTCTTTTCCCCTCCCCTCTTCTGTCTTTCATACCTGTTTTTCTCTCCCAAAAATATCTCCGGTTCCCTCTCCTCCCCTCTTCCTCATGCTCCCCTTCCTTTTGAGTATCCATACTTTGCTGTCAGTCTACATAGAGACAGGCCATGCCTTTCTATCTTGTTCAAAAGATCAGTTTCCTCCTTTAGAGACACATCCTTACGTCTGGGCAAACCACCAAACTAATGATGTGTGTTGGAAATCTTTACAAATTATACTGTGTCCCCCTGGATGTAGGTTGTGGAAAATGACGTAGTATCTCACAGGGGCTTTCCCAGGCTATAAAAAGAATGTGGTTATCCCGATTTAAAAAAGGCTTCAAAATCACATTTCCACCCCAAATACCTTCACAAACCACATACGATGACATCCAGAGAGGGGGGAGAGACCTCTAAAGATGAGTAAAGTGGTTTGTAAAACAACAAATTCCGAGAACATTCCGGACAAAGAGAACCTTCTTTCTACCATTTCTTTTCTACCTCCTTTCCTAGAAATCGCTCTAGCTTTATATTATATGGATAATAAAGGATTGCCATCCTCCTCGAAGGGATTGTCACGTTTGCAATGAACTGCTGAGCCAGGAACCCGGCTGGCTATACACACAGGCAATGGTTGTCTGGTGTTTGGCTTGACGAGGTCTGCAGGTGTGTGATGGCTCCGCCATCACACACCTGCAGACATTTATATTTTAGCAGAAGAATCTATATTTCGTTAGCTTTTTAATGTAATCACTCCAGACTTCTACCTTCAATATGACAGCCAAATTCCGTCATTGTTTTTGCGGAGAGACTTCCCCATTTGTTTTGGTCTGTCCTGCTAGTTCCGGTCTGTAGCGCCGCTGGTGTCAGTTAATGTAAACACAGACGTACGGTAGCGCCGGAGCGGCTTGTCTAAGAACTAAAATGCGTTCCTGTTGACATGAACATGCCGTGAACGATGGCGCCGATTGTATGCCTACCTTAAAACACCCAAGGGATTATTACAGACTGTGTAAGTGTTGAGAACAGATTACAAAATTGCAGTAAACTGAAGTGTACAGAAATGGTACGATTTTACTAAATGAAAAATTTTTTCACTGGGAAAAATAAGAACAAGTCAATAATGATACTGATTACTAAGATACCAAGCGTCAAACTGATATGGCGGTTGTAACGGTTTTTGGGGTCGATAGAAGTCATTTTTGACTTTTTCCTGGGAAAAAGCGGAAGTGTTGCCGACGGTCTAGCATCTTGATTTACTTAATTTTGTAACAAGAATAACAACATGGATGGTTGAAAATAGATTATAGCTATACAACAGTGAATAATTAAAATGCTATGTGATGAAGTATGATTTAATAATTAACAGAGAATGAATAATGAAGTTTGATGTAAGGTGGTAAACACTCCATGCAACTTAGTCATCATCAGTAAAACACTTGGTTGGAACAATTGCTGGTCGTACTAGTAGGGTTCCTGGCCAATGCAAAATTTGATTTTCACTTAAAATTCATGCAAAAGTTTCGTTCTTGGTACCAAATGAAAGCTTAGGGTCTAACAAACATTTTTGGTCCGAGTGTCCAGCCGTCATTCCACTGGGGGGCGCCATAGGGGGCTTTTAAGATAGGGGCTGAACCCCCCTTTCAGTGGTTAAGTAAAATTATTATAACTTTTGAAATAATAGTCCAATCTGAACATAACTAGTGTCATTAAATGGGGAATTAAGAGACAAAACCATTTCTGCCATATGTTTTATCTAGGGGGGTCGCGAACCCCTTAAATCTGGGGGAGGGGGCCAAACACACCTTAAAAATGTTAAAACAGTCATAACTTCTGCTGTAATAATCCAATTTGGTGGACCTAGGAGAAATTGCAACAGAAAGTTTCTCAACAGTTCTGGATAGTACAAGTACCCCTCATTAACATACTAAAAGTCCTGGAAAATCTAGGTGGGGTAACACACCGAAATTGCAAAAAACAGAATGGTTGCTGCTGAAATTTCTCACACTATAACTCAGGGTCAAATTATAATCCATGTCATATCTCAGCTCCTGCTAGCATGATATCCATGTGTGACACCAGTTTTCCCATGTTTTTAGGTCAGGGGAATCCATTTTCAAAATTACTTTTTTGTTTTAAGGTCATTCTCAAGGTCAAAATCCAATATGGCCGCCGGCGGGAAACTTAAATATCATATCTCAGCTCCTGTTTGCTCTTCATTCATGTATGACACCTGTTTATATAGGTTTTCAGGTGTGAGGAATCCATTTTCGAAATTGTTTTCCTTCTTCAAGGTCAATTTCAAGGTCAAAAAGTAATATGGATGCCACTGGGATACTCTACCCAAACTCCTTTTAGCACTATATCATATATATAAACAACTCTTGTGTTTCTGTTTTGCAATTCTTTGGACATCAGCCACATTATGATGACTAATATACAGTTTTTTTACACTGAATTATTTGGAAACATGTAATACAACAAGTTTACAATGAAAAAGAATCGGAAAATTGTTGAAGAAATTACGAGAAAATGTGGAAAATAAAGGGAAACGCAGGACTCAGGACTCATTAGTGCAGTTGTATTATTTACCCTCCTTTTTCTGTCAATAAACAACATCCCCTTAAAGAGCAAATTCTGGGCTTCAAGCAGATAAAGAATTATTGCATCAAGGATAGTATATTTGTTAATTGAATGATTATGTAGACTCCATAGAAGAATGTTGCTAACATAAGCTGGAAGAAGAGTTTTATTTCAGGAGAAGAAGAGTGGGTGGCACCAGCTAATTATGGGTTTCTTGTTATTTATGGTGGAGCTCTAATTCACACCCTCCCAAGAACAACTTTCCAAGGAAAGTCATTCAATGAGTATTTTGAGAAGGTGTTCTGCCCAAGGATACAGCATGATCTGAAAAGGGCCTCAAGAGCAGATGTTGTCTGGGATCAATATCGGGAAATGACAAAGGTAGAAAAGAGGTTCTGGTACACAACAATGTGTGTCTGGAAGTGTCAAGGTGCCAGGAATTTGGCAGGCTTCTTGAGCAATGCAGACAAAAAGAAGGAGATGTTTGCATATTTTTCTGATAAACTGCAAGTCCAGAGTCCAAAGCTGACAAAGCAGTCTATTTAACCTCAAATGAATAAGTACTCAATCTGGGGAATGGCCTTCCAATGGGTCAATGCAATCATAAGGAGGCACACACTTGTCTGCAGCTACACATTCTTCATGCTCCAATATTTGTCTGTGGGAATGGTTTACACTGGAGACACATAATGTTGTTATAATCCTTCTGACTAGTTTTCACCACATTATTGCTGTTGAACAGCTGCCATAATCTGGCTTTGGTTTTTAAAGCTGGAAAATGATTTGTGATGTAAAATGATTTTACTCAATGCTCTTGCATCAAGCTTAGAAGAAACATCATGCAGAGCAATGGCTCTGTTTCATGCATTGACCTTAAGTGTAAGCAATACTGCTACAAGGCAAAGGGCTAAGTTTGTCACCTCATGGAGCAAATTGCAACATTCACCAGCAGACCCTTTTATGTGTCACCTGAACTGAGAGAGGCTGGGATGCAATTTGGCTGCAGCCTATACTCAAATGAGCCTCCAATTAACAACTGTAATATTGACTTTGGGAATGCAAATATTTTATCAAAAGACCAGTTATGTTGAGAGAATACCTCCAACAAGTGATGCTCTAGACCAACATCTGAAACAGAGTGTGTTTCAAGCAAGCATGTGGATAACAGCACACCAGCCCATGATGCAATGAAAGGATCCCTGTGATTATGGATGTGTATAGCCAAAAACAAAAGTTAGCTCAATTTCGACAACACTGCCCCTTGCAAGTAATATATTTGATCTGCAAGTAAAATGCACTTGCACAAAGAGATGTTCTTTCTGCAAGTGCAAAAAGGCAAACCTGAGGTTTACAGGTCTGTGGAAGTACCAATGTGTTGTATAAGTGATGTATTTCCCCGTTTATGAGCATGGCCTTATATTATTTTCAAACAGTGTTTACACCAGGCTTATATTCAGGGCAGGCTTATCTTCGGGGCGCAGCTTATATTACAATAACTAAAACAGGGAGCCTCGACCTCAGCCCTAAATAGGGCTTTGTTCATATCAAATTAACAGCTATTTCACTTGATATTATGTCCAACTTGTTTTTACAATTATATTTCACCTGATTCTTTTTGGCTAAAGGCGATCGCATTTTTTGCAGGAGATTTAAGTTTATTTTGACCTCTTCAGTATATGCTCTAACGCCAATGGGCTTATCGGTCTGGTGAAATGGTCCTCAACTCTAAACCCTAACATAGTTTTAAATCAATTAGTCCCCGTCCACAAGTGGTATCAGTATCCAAGAATGAGGCTCCCAAAGTTTAGCTGTTGCTTGGGGGTCTCTGAGACATAGGAGAATCAGACAGTCAGACACTTTGCCTATATGGCATATATACAGTACATCTTCAGAGGCCTCACTGATGCCATACATAGTTGTGGTTAAGCCTGTCGGTCCACTCGGTCATGTGGAGACCCCTCATTTATCAATCGGCACATTTGGGTTGTGAAAATGACTTTGGCATTAAGACTGTCATAGATTATGATGGCAACACAGGGCCCAGCTTATATTAACGTAAGAAGGCTCAACCCCCTGGCTTATAAACAGGGTGGGCTTATGCATAGGGCCCGGCTTATAAACAGGTATATATTGTATTTATTATTCACACATCATTGTAATATATAAATATTACTATTAAGAGGTGAATCACAGTGTTGTGATAGTATCAGTCTGCCGAATAATTGCATCATATCAGATATGAATATTTTATCTGTATCCAACATCATGTTACCTGTAAAGGTGGATTCAGCCCTCTTATTTCAGAGATTGGGGATCAATGAGCCCTTAGTTTAAGAGTACATTCATATATATGATACTATCTCCTCCAGTACTAATGTTATTACACCTTATCTACTTATCTAAGAAATGAATTATGTTTACATTGGACCATCATTTGAAAAAATTGAGCACTTAAATGAAAATATTTACTCTATCACTGTTGAATGAGCCTACCCACCCCCTAAAATGGGGGGTGGGTACCCCATATCTAGATTATCAGTAATAAAGACATCTGAATATTGTGTCCTTTCTTAATTTGGAAGGTAATGACACCAATTATGCCCAAATCTAATTACTATTACCAAAGTTATAGCAATTTAAAGATTTCTCTACTAGTTCCGCTCCCAGGGAGGGGGGGGGGGGGGGCTGGGGGGTGTTTGGGTCCCACTAGAGTTTTAATGCATTCACATGAATGATATTGTTTCTGCAGTACAAATCTAATCACACCAGACATGTTCAAATCAGAGTATTATTGCAGAAATTATAGCAGTTTCACATTTTCAAGGTGTGTTTGGGCCCCTCCCCCTGATTGAGGGGGTCCGTGACCCCCCTATATGAAAAATACTTGCCAAAATGCTTTCATCTCTTAATTCCCTATTTAATGACACTAGTTATGTTCAGATCGGACTATTATTTCCAAAGTTATATTAATTTTACTTAATCCAGTAAAAGGGGGTCCAGCCCCTATCTTAAATGGCCCCCCACGGGCCCCCCAATGAGATGACAGCTGGACACTCGGACCAAAAATGCTAGTTAGACCCTAAGCTTTCATTTGGTACCAAGAACGAAACTTTTGCACGAATTTTAAGTGACTGCCCCTCCAGGCACCCTACTATACAGCTCAAGTGTGGTAAATATCTGGTATATTTCCTTATATTAGGCATTTCTGTGCCATATTGCCAGAATCAATCAAGTAAATTCTGTCCCGCTCTCCCCAAAGCTAGCTCTGAGTGCTTCTATATTGCTAGATGTATGACACTAAAATGCGCAGGCTAAGCACCGATCTGCTGGTCAGTGTGTGGTCACGGTCTAATTAGTGTTACAGTAAACAGTGTCCACTCTATGGTATGTATGGAAAGCCATTTATAAGCACATGACTGATCCTCCCAAATAAACAAACATACTCCAAGATATACCTGTGAGGTAATATAACATATAATAATAATAGGACCTTATTATATGATATAGGGGTAGCTCAGCTCCAACGGTAGTAAAGATCTTTCAATATAGGATATGTTAATGAACCAACCTTATATATTATGTATATAGCTTTCCATAGTAATGCATGCAAGGCTGTCAACTTGGCTAGTCAACAACAAGTTGGTAGTGATCGGGAATGAGGAGGAGGAAGTTTATTCTTTGCACCTTCCTTTTTCCTTCCATTGAAAATAGAAAAGATCCATGGGGTCTTCTTATTTCTCATTAGTTATAGTGTAACATCCTCACAGTCAGGCAATGTTGAAAAGAAGTGATTTGAGTGCACCAAACTAGTAGCATACAGTAGGGCAGCCTGTATACAATAACCTACAGAGTGACAGAAGTTAGCTGCACTTAGCTGACGTCACTCTCACATTTATGTGTGAACATAGATCTTCCAAGAGCGCCTTGTCTTGGTTAATATTTTTATATCTTTAAGACATGTAATACATGATGCTTAGGTTTCTTCTTAACACTTCTATATTCGATCTTTAATCGGGAAGTTGGAAGTATTTACTAATAACTTACTAAAGTATCAACTAAATCATGGTGTACTCCATGTTAAGGGGATATAATTATTATTTACACTGTTTTCAACCTTTGTTGAGTCACCTCTTCACCTTGTTTGTCAATTGGTTTTTAGTAACTAAAGAGTTACATTTATATAACATTGATTTTCGCATCATGCCCATATTACATGAATCGATTATTTTCACAACTAAACCTTCTACATACAAGTCATACATGCTTGAATTGAGTGTTTTTCTATTGTCAATAATTTGTCAAATAAATCATCAACAATGTACAGGATATAAAGTATAATATAAAGTATAGTATAGTATTACTTCTGTTCCTGAGTCATAATTATTCTTCAGGTATATCCTAAAGTTAGCCAGGTCTTCTACCTGGTGACCTTTGAAAAATGTATTGTTTTCCGAATTCCATAGCTTTGGTTCTATGTGCTTCGTCCCAAAGTAGACATATGTACTAATGATGACATCCATACAGACTTTTCCTCTGTGGTACAAGCTATTTCTCATATTACAAATTCTTTTCCAACTACTAACTTCCTATGTCCGGGCAGATTTTACTATTTCCAGAACAAAAAGTTCCATGTCAGTGGCGATTTCTCCATGTCAGCCTCCTTTTCCACTATTTTCCTTAGATAATCACTACAGAAAAGTATGTCACTGCACCTTTTTCCTATGTCTCCTATTGTATGTCCTATTCCCTCTACATGAAAAGCCATGTCTGGCTGCTCTGACACCTATGTCAAGATTTGGTCATCCCTGTCCTCCCTGGTACACTCCTTTTCTACCCATACAAAAGGAGACATGAGTAGGCAAGTAAGTGTTAGTCTAGCAGTGTTACATAACACACCCAAGTCAGTGCGCCTGCACTCCACCAGCTGCAGGCATGAGTGATCACACTGACCTGTCTGGTCACCATAGCAACACAGATGGTTTGAGGCGCCCCCTATTGGCATAGGAATACATCATAGGACATTTGGGTGAAAAGGAGTGGATATTTGGGTGAAAAGGAGTGGATATTTGGGTGAAAAGGAGTGGATATTTGGAAAAGGAGTGGATATTTGGAAAAGGAGTGGATATTTGGAAAAGGAAAAGGATATTCCAAAAAGAAAAAGATATTCCAAAAAGGAAAAGTATAATCCAAAATGGAAAATGATAATCCGAAAAAGGAAAAGGATATTGGCAAAAAGGAAAAGAACATTGACAAAAAGGTGTTGGATATTCCATACAGAAAAGTCTTGGATATTTTTTATTTTTCCTATTTCACGTTTATATCAGATTGGGGACAAAGCACTATGTATACAAATGAACTTATTCTCTCAGTGTGAGGAAATAATGTTTTAAGAATACTCTTTTTGTCATTTTTGTTAGATCTTAGGCGTGTTGTTTTCTTCAATATTTTCAGGTTTCAGCGACATTTTGAAGGCCAGTTCTAATAAATGAGCCTTTATACCACGATCGGGGGTTGTACACGCTGCAAATGAGTGGATACCTGCTATTGTGTTTTGTTGATTGGATCCACGTGTGAAAATATTACCCTTTTTTAGCCTAAATGTAAGAAGCGTCCTCATTGGCTGACGTTTCGCTCGCTCATAACGTCACGCCCATTTGTGACGTCATATGCCGTACGTTTCGTCGTAGATTAGCCAATCAGTAGTACCCTTGTCCAGCACTTTGATATCAAAAAACCAATATGGCGGATCATTCAAGTGAAGCGAGGTAAATAAATAGTTTGTTTATTCATTTATTGTACAATATGAGATCGTGGTATAAAAATAGGATGTAACTCGGTTAGTTTCTGACTTACTGTACACGTTGCCCACTCGTTTTTTTCGGCCAGGGATTTCACGAGAAGCCGTAGGCTTCGAGTGAAATCCCTGGCCGAAAAAAACTTGTGGGCAACGTGTACAGTAAGTCAGAAACCAACCTCGTTACATCCTATCATACTCTCCTCTTTTCTAGGGTTGGGATACCCAGGTCCCTAGATCAGGGATGCAAGTTGTCCTTCAGTTGACGGATTCCCTTCAATCCCATATTTCGCTAAATATTCGCTTTGTAAAGCATATATTTTACTGTCTCAGCTTTGGTTTATTGACCTCAAAAAGCACCAGTATACCTCAACCTCAACCTTTTCCGTCAATTATGAATACCCTTACTTGCATCCCTGCTAGATAGTTCTATTACATTAGTTCTTTTATTACCATATGTTGTTCTTCTAATAATATTATTTTGTAATACCTGCAGTTTCTTTAATAATGCGATATTGCCGGTGCCATTATATATGGTATCACCGAAATCAATATGGGGGAGAACCATTACCTTATATAAGTTCAGAAACATTTTTTTCTGAGAAGATATGTCTTGACTTTGACAATAGTCAACTCTGGTTTTGTATAATTGCTATTTTTCTTTTCAGGTGTATTTGAAAATTCAGTTTAGAGTCTATCCTTAACCCTAGATATGTATATTCATCGGTACGACAGATGGTCTGGTTTCCAAAAAGATATTTATTAAGATTCTTGGCTCTCTGTGCGTTCCCAGAGTTGATTTTCATCATCTTGCATTTTACTATATTTAATGAAATTTTATTTGTGTTTGCACCAAGAATTTATGTTATGGAGATTTGACTGTAGATTCTCTCCAAGAGTGTTATAATTTTGGTTTACGTTGTATAAGACTGTCATCCGCGAATAATTGAATTTTTGAATGATCTGTACATTGTTGGCGAGCCAATTAAGTGAAATAAGAAGGAGTGAGAAGGCAGCTTGGGAAATTAAATGTTTATTTAATTTAGGTGTGGGTGGGTGGGAAATTTGTGTGATCAGTGTGGTGGCAAGAGGTGAAGTGAGTGGTGGTGAGAGTGGGAGTGAGTGGTGCAGCGACCTGTGTGTAGGGGTCGCTGTAAGAGGTGGGTGGTGATAGGCTCCCAACAATGCACACGCATTGCATACAGCCATGCTATACACATTTATAAATATCATTCACATAGATACTGAATAGTAAGGGTCCCAATGCTGTCCCTTGTGGAACTCCACAGTTAACCTCTCTTTCCTCCGACATATTATTATTAACCAGTACCTTCTGTTTTCTCTTATGCAAATAATTTTCAAACCATTTTAAGAATTCTTTTTTTTTACCATATGCTTCAAGTTTCTTTATGAGTATTTTGTGGTTTACAGTATCAAATGCCTTTTTAAAATCTGAAAAGACCATTTCTCTGTATTTATTATTGTTAATGGCATTATATATATCTCTAAACATGTTTTGATGTGCATCAGCTATTGATATTCCAGTTCGGAAGCCATATTGTTTATCATATAGTAAGTCATTCTCCTCAAAGTAATTATATACTTGGAGATGAATACATTTTTCTAGAAAGTTTGCAGGTAGTACTATCACTGATATTGGCCTATAATTCGATGAAATGTCCCTAGGATCTGCTTCACATAGAGGGGTTATGATCGCCTCCTTAAAGAAGTCGGGGATTATTCCACTTTCTATTGATTTATTAAATAAGTATGTAAATAGATATTCTTCATATAATAATGTTCCAAACATCAAATAGTAAAGCTAATTGATTTACATGCCATCATTTAATCTCTATTGCTAACCACTCTAAGGATAATTACTTTTTAGAAGCTCCTTGAAGTCCTTTATTGACGGACATTGCACTCCCTTTTTTGGGAAGGTTCTTCAACATTTTCGGAAGTTGGTAAAAGAATTATACACCCCCGCATCACCACCACACCACCACCACCACCACCACAGAATATTAGATTTATCCCTGAAAGTCATAATGTGGTGAGATAATGTTAGGCAATAGAAGGCAGCTTCAACTGATCAACTTTATATATTTACAGGGTGTCTAGTGCATCTTCTCTAGGCATGATGCATCCCAGTGTGATTCATACCGGGGAGACAGGACTGGCAGGAAATGCTACAAGTGTGACTAGTGCACCTTCTCTACTGATATCAGAAGGTATGATGCATCACAGTGTGACTCATACAGGAGAGACAGGACAGGCAGCAAATGCTACAAGTGTGGCTAGTGCACCTTCTCTACTGATGTCAGAAGACATGGTGCATCACAGTGTGACTCCTACAGGGGAGACAGGACAGGCAGCAAATGCTACAAGTGTGACTAGTGCACCTTCTCTACTGATGTCAGAAGGCATGATGCATCACAGTGTGACTCCTACAGGGGAGACAGGACATGCAGCAAATGCTACAAGTGTGACTAGTGCATCTTCTCTACTGATGTCAGAAGACATGATGCATTACAGTGTGACTCCTACAGGGGAGACAGGACAGGCAGCAAATGCTACAAGTGTGACTTGTGCACCTTCTCTACTGATGTCAGAAGGCATGATGCATCACAGTGTGACTCCTACAGGGGAGACAGGACATGCAGCAAATGCTACAAGTGTGACTAGTGCACCTTCTCTACTGATGTCAGAAGACATGGTGCATCACAGTGTCACTAACACAGGGGAGAAACTACACAACTGTAGTGTGTGTCTTAATGGTTTTACAGAGAGCAGTAGTTTAGAGAAACATTTGCTCACACACAGTGCTGTCTCTGCCTATAGAACTACACAGACTGGAACCCTGAGGAAACACAAAATAACACATACCACAGGAGCCAGAATACATCACAGTGTGACTCATACAGGGCAGAAACTACACAACTGTTGGAAGTGTGTTAAAGGGTTTAAAGTGAAAAAGTCTTTAGAGAAACATTTGCTCACACACAGTGTTGAGAGGAAACATAAATGTACTGAGTGTGACTATAGGGCATCACGGGCTGGAAACCTGAGGATGCACATGAGAACACATACTGGAGAAAGGCCTCATAAATGTACTGAGTGTGACTATAGGGCAATTCATGCTATGAACCTGAGGATACACATGAGAACACATACTGGAGAAAAGCCTTTTAAATGTACTGTGTGTGACTATAGGACAGCACAAGCTGGAGCCCTGAGGAGACACATGAAAACACATACTGGAGAAAAGCCTTTTAAATGTACTGTGTGTGACTATAGGGCAGCAGATGCTGGAAACCTGAGGACCCACATGAGAACACATACTGAAGAAAAGCCTCATAAATGTACTGTGTGTGACTATAGGACAGCATGGGCTGGAGGCCTGAGGACACACATGATGAAACATACTGGAAAAAAACCTTTTAAATGTACTGTGTGTGACTATAGGACAGCACAGACTGGAGCCCTGAGGAGTCACATGAAAACACATACTGGAGAAAAGCCTTTTAAATGTACTGTGTGTGACCATAGGACAGCACGGGCTGGAAACCTGAGGACCCACATGAGAACACATACTGAAGAAAAGCCTCATAAATGTACTGAGTGTGAATATAGGACAGCACATGCAATGAACCTGAGGAAACACATGAGAACACATACTGGAGAAAGGCCTCATAAATGTACTGAGTGTGACTATAGGGCTGCACAGACTGGAGACCTGAGGGCACACATGAGAACACATACTGGGGAAAAGCCTCATAAATGTACTGAGTGTGACTATAGGACAGCACGTGCTATGAACCTGAGGATACACATGAGAACACATACTCGAGAAAGGCCTCGAGAAAGGCCTCATAAATGTACTGAGTGTGAATATAGGGCTGCACAGACTGGAGACCTGAGGATACACATGAGAACACATACTGGAGAAAAGCCTCATAAATGTACTGTGTGTGACTTTAGGACAGCACGGACTGGAAACCTGAGGAAACACAGGAGAACCCATACTGGAGAAAGGCCTTATAAATGTACTGAGTGTGACTATAGGGCAGCAGAGGCTGGTCACCTGAGGAAACACATGAGAACACATACTGGGGAAAAGCCTCATGAATGTACAGTGTGTAACTATAGGGCAGCACAGGCTGGAGACCTGAGGATACACATGAGAACACACACTGGTGAAAAGCCACATATATGCACTATGTGTCATTATAGCACAGCATGGGCTGGAGCCCTGAGGATACACATGAGATCACATACTGGGGAAAAACCTCATAGATGTACTGAGTGTGACTATAGGGCAGCACTGGCTGGAACCCTGAGGAAACACATGAGAACCCATACTAGGGAAAAGCCTTATAAATGTACTGTATGTGACTATAGGGCAGCTGAGGCTGGAGCCCTAAGGAATCACATGAGAATCCATACTGGGGAAAAGCGATATAAATGTACTGAGTGTGACTATAGGACAGCAGAGGCTGGAACCCTGAGGAGACACATGAGAACACACACTGGGGAAAAGCCTCATGAATGTACTGTATGTGACTATAGGGCAGCACAGTCTGGAGCCCTGAGGATACACATGAGAACACACACTGGGGAAAAGCCACATAAATGTACTGAGTGTGACTATAGGACAACACATGCTATAAACCTCAGGAAACATATGAGAACACATACAGGAGAAAAGCCTCATGAGTGTACTGAGTGTGACTATAGGGCAGCACGGGCTGGAGACCTGAGGAGACACATGAGAACTCATACTGGAGAAAAGCCACATAAATGTACTGAGTGTGACTATAGGGCAGCACAGTCTGGAGCCCTGAGGGAACACATGAGAACCCATACTGGAGAAAAGCCACATAAATGTACTGTTTGTGACTTTAGGACAGCACGGACTGGGGTCCTGAGGACACACATGAGAACACATACTGGGGAAAAACCTTATGAATGTACTGAGTGTGACTATAGGACAGCACTGGCTGGAACCCTGAGGAAACACATGAGAACCCATACTGGGGAAAAGCCTTATAAATGTACTGTATGTGACTATAGGGCAGCTGAGGCTGGAGCCCTAAGGAATCACATGAGAATCCATACTGGGGAAAAGCGATATAAATGTACTGAGTGTGACTATAGGACAGCAGAGGCTGGAACCCTGAGGAGACACATGAGAACACACACTGGGGAAAAGCCTCATGAATGTACTGTATGTGACTATAGGGCAGCACAGTCTGGAGCCCTGAGGATACACATGAGAACACACACTGGGGAAAAGCCACATAAATGTACTGAGTGTGACTATAGGACAACACATGCTATAAACCTCAGGAAACATATGAGAACACATACAGGAGAAAAGCCTCATGAGTGTACTGAGTGTGACTATAGGGCAGCACGGGCTGGAGACCTGAGGAGACACATGAGAACTCATACTGGCGAAAAGCCACATAAATGTACTGTGTGTGACTATAGGGCAGCACAGTCTGGAGCCCTGAGGGAACACATGAGAACCCATACTGGAGAAAAGCCACATGAATGTACTGTTTGTGACTTTAGGACAGCACGGGCTGGCCCCCTGAGGGAACACATGAGAACACACATAGGTGAAAAGCCTTATAAATGTACTGAGTGATTATCGGACATATAAAATGCTAATAAGTTGGATGTAGTCTAACCCTCGCTTTGACCACACAGACTTTTTTTATTTTATGAATATAACTTATATCACAGTGGAATTAGCCCTTGTAAAAGATGGTAATCATAAAGCTTCTGGCATTAAATCCCCACAGATTTACTTAAGCCCCGTATGATGGCCCTTAGTAAGCAATTTGCATATTTATTTAATCTCTCTATCCAGACGGTGAAAGTACCAGCAGGGTTTAAGACTGCAGTGGTATCACCATTGTTTAAAGGTAGAGAAATAATACATACAGAGAATTGTAGGCCCATTTCTTGTATAAACCTCCCGGACAGAATACTGTAAAGCTGTGCACCAAAACAATTAGCCTCTGATCTTGTACGAGAATCACTCTTATGTAAAGCTCAATTTTGCTGCAGTGGAGGAAAATCTATCAACGATGCATTCAACCATTTATTTACATATGTAGTGGTCGTGTATGTTATTCTATAGGTCCGTATTTATGTTAGTCTGAGAGTCAGAAGCTGTCCACTGGTGTAGTTAGTTCCTTCAGACTACGCCAGGGGGCAGTGGAGGGCTCTCGGGTTGATCTGAAATCCCAACCCTGGATGGTTTGATTACCCTTTTTTATCCCTTATCCTGTATTTCATCCTGTTATCTGTCCTATATGTCTTATATCACTGTTGACCTTTTATTGGAATGTGTAATTACTGATCTTATATCAACTCCTTTTATTGTATGTGAAAGTCTTACTTCATATTACTTGCATTGGTGCTCCTTGTCTTGTCACACCTATTTCATGATTGTTGCTCTTCCCTTTTACTTGTTATGTGGCTGGTCCACAAGGGTTGGTATAAAGTGAGTTGCGTGCAATAAATCTGTTGCCATAAGAGTAATCTCTGGTTCCGTTTTTATTCCGCTAAGAGTCTGAACCGAGTTCACTACACATATATATGTGGTGCCGGCGGGAGTCAGGCTGGTCTTGACTCTGTCCGGCACTGCAGATCCAGGGTTCCTGATGCTCTCCTTCCGGGAACCAAAGCAGAACCAGAGTGGCTTTCGTTCTCTTACTTCACTACAGAGGTCCTATTTGTTAATTTACCCTGCATTTCATATTATTCTTCATGTAATGATTCTTGATGCTTGTTGCTCATCTACAAACACCTTTGATCATTGCAATACCTTTCATTCTTACCTCTTACTGCCCCATCTTGTAAGGGTTGGCAAACGTTCATCAAGCTCCAACCGCGGCAGGTGTTTAGTTGTGTAATAAAGGATTGGGCTGGCGAGGTCCATAAGAACCTGGTTGTGTTGTTATTGCTAGTCCCATAGCCATTGCGATACATATGAAATAACCAGACACTACATATACTTACAAGAACATAAATAATAAAAAATTGACACACTTGGTATTTTTAAAAAGAGCTTTTGATACTGTTGATCACAATATTTTACTAGATATAATTATCTGAGGGACAGAGAGTAGTCAATGTAAATCTCTCCACTGTGCAACAGGAACATCTTTGGGGCCATTACTGCTCATTTTATATATTAATGATTTACATCCATATAATAGTTTCTTTAGGTAGAAAAAAGGGGTTTCTTTGTTTCACATGTTCTCGGAATTTGTTGTTTTACAAACCGCTTTACTCATCTGTAGAGTTCTGTCCACCCTCTCTGGAGGACGTTGTATGTGATTTGTGAATAAAAATAAAAATAATAGTTTTATTAATAGAGTTCATACATTTACATTAATGTCTTAATGTCTTTCTGTCTCTCCTGCTGCCCACTTCAGATTCTTGTATGAACATGTAACAACAGCAGAATATATTCTTTCTTAAAGTGTAGTGACTCAACACTAACTCAGGTTCTTGATCCTTGTCAGCAATCACCTCTTTATTCTCCACACACATCAACATGGCTCGGGAGGCCAGTACTACAAGAGTACTGAGCCTAAATAGGACCAGCCACTCTGGGACTAGTCCATACATTACACATAAGGCAGATAGGGTGTCACAACACCACATATATGTTACACAGAGAACACAGAGTACACATAACATAAGACAATACAGTGGTAAATATCAATATAAGCTGCAGTGCATAAGAAGGACAACTGTTGGTCCATATAGGAGTATACATAAAGCACTGTACTGCAAACCCCTGGTGGAATAGACTGTAACTCCATACCCAATGTAGCTGTATAGAGTATTTGTGATACTCAAATACTACAAAAGGTTTTATTCAATTTTATCCTGCAGTTGAGGCTCTTACAATTCTAACGGTGAAATAAATTTGCGTCCCTTTATTTTTATGATTTTTTTAATTTTCTTATTTTCTTTCACTCTCACTCCAGTACAATAACATCATTTCATTATACCTTTTTGAGCTCTATCATGTATTTCTCAACCTTCACTACCCAGTTTTTGTATTTCATTACAAAGGTGGCGTTATACTGGATCGATCTGTATTTGATGAACATCTCATTAATAAAAGCTCTCGCACGCAACTTGTTATAGAAGAGTTTCTGTCTATTGATATAATTCTTGGCCATGAGCAGGAGCCAATTCAGAAAAAAATTCAATTTGCCTCTCCCCATGTACCCTGACAATACATTACTCTCATCTCTCCCCATGTACCCTGACAATACATTACTCTCATCTCTCCCCATGTACCCTGACAATACATTACTCTCATCTCTCCCCATGTACCCTAACAATACATTACTCTCATCTCTCCCCATGTACCCTGACAATACATTACTCTCATCTCTCCCCATGTACCCTAACAATACATTACTCTCATCTCTCCCCATGTAACAATACATTACTCTCATCTCTCCCCATGTAACAATACATTACTCTCATCTCTCCCCATGTACCCTAACAATACATTACTCTCATCTCTCCCCATGTACCCTAACAATACATTACTCTCATCTCTCCCCATGTACCCTAACAATACATTACTCTCATCTCTCCCCATGTACCCTAACAATACATTACTCTCATCTCTCCCCATGTACCCCAACAATACATTACTCTCATCTCTCCCCATGTAACAATACATTACTCTCATCTCTCCCCATGTACCCTAACAATACATTACTCTCATCTCTCCCCATGTACCCTAACAATACATTACTCTCATCTCTCCCCATGTACCCCAACAATACATTACTCTCATCTCTCCCCATGTACCCTAACAATACATTACTCTCATCTCTCCCCATGTACCCTAACAATACATTACTCTCATCTCTCCCCATGTACCCTAACAATACATTACTCTCATCTCTCCCCATGTAACAATACATTACTCTCATCTCTCCCCATGTAACAATACATTACTCTCATCTCTCCCCATGTACCCCAGCAATACATTACTCTCATCTCTCCCCATGTACCCTAACAATACATTACTGTCATCTCTCCCCATGTACCCTAACAATACATTACTCTCATCTCTCCCCATGTACCCCAACAATACATTACTCTCATCTCTCCCCATGTACCCTAACAATACATTACTCTCATCTCTCCCCATGTACCCTAACAATACCTTACTCTCATCTCTCCCCATGTACCCTAACAATACATTACTCCCATCTCTCCCCATGTACCCTAACAATACATTACTCCCATCTCTCCCCATGTACCCTAACAATACATTACTCTCATCTCTCCCCATGTACCCTAACAATACATTACTCTCACCTCTCCCCATGTACCCTAACAATACATTACTCTCATCTCTCCCCATGTACCCTGACAATACATTACTCTCATCTCTCCCCATGTACCCTAACAATACATTACTCTCATCTCTTACCTGCCTTGCCACGTCCCTAAGGTCTCTATTTCACTCCGGAAGGCCTTGGTATTACCACAATACAGAAAATAATGGCGAAGGTCATCAACCTCCTCACAGTATGAACACCCTACATGATGTTTAATAGTTATCCTACACAAATATTCCTTGCAGCAAATTGTTTTATGCAAGAGCCTATATTGTAGAGATTGTATTCTTGGTTCATATGAGTATGTGAAAGGCAAGTTAAATAGCACGCTTAACATATCTCTATCCGGATCGATATATTCATCCTTTAATAAAACATCCCAGTGTCTGGGGTTATCATAGTCTAGAACATCCAATACATCAAGTTCTTTATAAATTTCTCTACTCTAAACTGTACATATATTAAGATATGTGATGTGTTTCAGGAAAATGAGTCCTAAGTCGCCAAATATAGATTTTGAGATAACATTATATCTGAAAAGATGAGATCAAGCCGATTCCAATGATAGTAAACAATAATAAGTCTAAAGTCTAATAATCTAATAAGTATTTCTAGGTTTTAAGTGTGATATTTTCGTTTTTGAAAAGAAAAGTTTCCAATATTTCTGGGGGTCAAGAAACAGTAAAGTAACTAAATGTAGTCCATATGACAACCTTTAAAACGAAAGGATATATTACATAAATTGTCCTGAAATTTAATACATCAATTGATATAGCTACAAGTGATGAACCCTCCAAGAATTAGAACATTCCAATAATATGATCTTAAGAAAAAAACACTTTAAAAAATATCAATTTTGCGACTCATGACTAATTTTCATGAAACACATCACATATTTTCCATTCAACTCAAACAGCTTACATTTTTTACCCCTTCTTGCCCTAGGTCTTTAGCTAACAGTAGCCATTCTTCCCGAATTATGTTTTTAATTTGTTGCACCTCTAAGAACGAACATCTCACATTATATTTTTCGTTCATTTCCGCAACAGACAACATTTCCCCATCAGGTCTGAGTAAATCCCAGATCTGGGTTATTCCAGCATCCTCCCATCTTTTCAACAGCAGAATATAACATTTAGCCCTGTACGTCATAGTGTGAGTCAATTTAGTAAGATTGTGTTAGTGGCAATAGAAGGCAGCTTCTGATCAACTTTATATATTTACAGGTTGACATGGAAGGCATGATGCATCACAGTGTGACTCGTACAGGGGAGACAGGGCAGGCAGCAAAGGCTACAAGTGTGACTTGTGCACCTTCTCTACTGATGTCAGAAGGCATGATGCATCACAGTGTGACTCATACAGGGGAGACAGGACAGGCAGTAAATGCTACAAGTGTGACTAGTGTACCTTCTCTACTGATGTCAGAAGGCATGATGCATCACAGTGTGACTCATACAGGGGAGACAGGACAGGCAGCAAATGCTACAAGTGTGACTAGTGTACCTTCTCTCCTGATGTCAGAAGGCATGATGCATCACAGTGTGACTCATACAGGGGAGACAGGACAGGCAGCAAATGCTACAAGTGTGACTATTGCACCTTCTCTACAGATGTCAGGAGGCATGATGCATCACAGTGTGACTCATACAGTGGAGACAGGACAGGCAGCAAATGCTACAAGTGTGACTTGTGCACCTTCTCTACTGATGTCAGAAGGCATGATGCATCACAGTGTGACTCATACAGGGGAGACAGGACAGGCAGCAAATGCTACAAGTGTGACTAGTGCACCTTCTCTACTGATGTCAGAAGGCATGATGCATCACAGTGTGACTCATGTAGGGGAAAAACTACACAAGTGTAGTGTGTGTGTTATTGGGTTTACAGAGAGCAGTAGTTTAGAGAAACACTTGCTGACACACAGTGCTGTCTCTGCCTATAGGGCAACACAGACTGGAACCCTGATGAAACACAAAATAACACATACCAGAGGAGCCAGAATGCATCACAATGTGACTCTTACAGGGGAGATACTACACCAGTGCAGTGTGTGTGTTAAAGGGTTTGAAGTGAGACATTGGGTAAAGAAACATTTGCTCACACACTGTGCTGAGAGGAAACATAAATGTACTGAGTGTGACTATAGGGCAGTACAGGCTGGAGACCTGAGGAGACACATGAGAACACACAAGGGGGAAAGGCCTTATAAATGTACTGTGTGTAACTATAGGGCAGTACGGGCTGCACACCTGAGAGCACACATGAGAACACATACTGGAGAAAAGCCTCATAAATGTACTGAGTGTGACTATAGGACAGCAGAGCCTGGAACCCTGAGGAGACACATGAGAACTCATACTGGGGAAAAACCTCATAAATGTACTCTGTGTGACTATAGGGCAGCACTGTCTGGAGCCCTGAGGGAACACATGAGAACCCATACTGGAGAAAAGCCACATAAATGTACTGTGTGTGACTATAGGGCAGCACAATCTGGAGCCCTGAGGATACACATGAGAACACATATGGGAGAAAAGCCTTATAAATGTACTGAGTGTGACTATAGGGCAGTACAGGCTGTTCAGCTGAGGAGACACATGAGAACTCATACTGGAGAAAAGCCTCATGAGTGTACTGAGTGTGACTATAGGACAACACGTGCTATAAACCTCAGGAAACATATGAGAACACATACAGGAGAAAAGCCTCATGAGTGTACTGAGTGTGACTATAGGGCAGCAGAGGCTGGAGCCCTGAGGAGACACATGAGAACACATACTGGAGAAAAGCCTCATAAATGTACTCTGTGTGACTATAGGGCAGCACAGTCTGGAGCCCTGAGGGAACACATGAGAACCCATACTGGAGAAAAGCCACATAAATGTACTGTTTGTGACTTTAGGACAGCACGGGCTGGCCCCCTGAGGAGACACATGAGAACACACATAGGTGAAAAGCCTTATAAATGTACTGAGTGATTATCAGACATATAAAATGCTAATAAGTTGGATGTGGTCTAACCCTCGCTTTGACCACAAAGACCACTTTTTTAATTTCTGAATATTTACTGATATCACAGTGGAATCAGCCCTTGTTAAAGTTGGTTATCATAAAGTTTCTGGCATTAAATGCCCACAGATTTACTTAAGCCCCGTATGATGGCCCTTAGTAAGCAATTTGCATATTTATTTAATCTCTCTATCCAGACGGTGATGCTCAATTTGGCTTCCGAGGAGGAAAATCTATTAACGATGCATTTGACCATTTATTTACAGGCTGGTCTTGACTCTGTCCAGCAGATCCAGATGTGCAGATGATCTCAGGGTTTCCTTGTTTAACTACAGAGGTTGTATGTACAAATGCCTTTCAGGGTTTCCTTGTTTAACTACAGAGGTTGTATGTACAAATGCCTTTCAGGGTTTCCTTGTTTAAGGTGACTCAGTAGTGATTTTGATTATTGATGAATTTTTCTAAAATTTTTACCAATGATAGTTGACATGAAATAATCATTATCGAGTGAAAAAAAAACATAGGTCACCAGGCTAGTTTTCATGCTATGGCAGTATGGAGATAGAAATAATGAATCATATTTGAGTAATTTTACTACATTTGAGTGATTTATTAACATAATTCGTTTAAAATGGTTCTGACATGAATTAAGACATCAAATTTCACCCAGACATTCAACATATATATACTTATCATCAGATAATGTTTTTTTCCTCAGATCCTGAGTTAGCCCCCTGGAAGCCCCCTAGTGGCAGTACGGGGCACTAGCAAAATTGACTTTGGCTGATGACAATCAGCGTTTTAAAAAAAAACTGTTTGATGAATATTTTTTAAATTTAATATGAATGTAGATACCGTATTTATCAACTCATACACAAAAAATCAGGATGGCTTTCCAGGCTAAATTTTTCTATATTACGACTTATTTATGAGAAAAATTGGGAAAAAAATTAAATTCCTGATTAATATTTGATTTGAACAAAAATGGCTTCATAAATCTTGATGAAATTCTATATGGATACAGCTATCATAGTTACTAACTCGCACACCAAAAATCAGCATGAATTTCCAGGCCGATTATTTTGTGTTACAACTTAATTATGAGAAAATTGGCTAAAAATGAGAAAATTCTTAATAATTATTTGATTTATACACATATGGCTCCATAAATTTTAATGAAATTTAATATGGATGTATAGGGATCGTAGATACTAACTCCCACACCAAAAATCAGCATAAATTTTCTATCTGAAATGTTTATATCAAGACTTAACATACATACTTCGTCTGCATAATGCTGATATTCCCTGCTATATGTATTGAATACACATATATCAGTACTGAGCTATATGTGTTGAATACACAAGATCAGTACTGAGTCACCTTAACTACAGAGGTTGTATGTACAAATGCCCTTCAGGGTTTCCTTGTTTAACTACAGAGGTTGTATGTACAAATGCCTTTCAGGGTTCCCTTGTTTAACTACAGAGGTTGTATGTACAAATGCCTTTCAGGGTTCCCTTGTTTAACTACAGAGGTTGTATGTACAAATGCCTTTCAGGGTTCCCTTGTTTAACTACAGAGGTTGTATGTACAAATGCCTTTCAGGGTTCCCTTGTTTAACTACAGAGGTTGTATGTACAAATGCCTTTCAGGGTTTCCTTGTTTAACTACAGAGGTTGTATGTACAAATGCCTTTCAGGGTTCCCTTGTTTAACTACAGAGGTTGTATGTACAAATGCCTTTCAGGGTTCCCTAGTTTAACTACAGAGGTTGTATGTACAAATGCCTTTCAGGGTTCCCTAGTTTAACTACAGAGGTTGTATGTACAAATGCCTTTCAGGGTTCCCTAGTTTAACTACAGAGGTTGTATGTACAAATGCCTTTCAGGGTTCCCTTGTTTAACTACAGAGGTTGTATGTACAAATGCCTTTCAGGGTTTCCTTGTTTAACTACAGAGGTTGTATGTACAAATGCCTTTCAGGGTTCCCTAGTTTAACTACAGAGGTTGTATGTACAAATGCCTTTCAGGGTTCCCTTGTTTAACTACAGAGGTTGTATGTACAAATGCCTTTCAGGGTTTCCTTGTTTAACTACAGAGGTTGTATGTACAAATGCCTTTCAGGGTTCCCTTGTTTAACTACAGAGGTTGTATGTACAAATGCCTTTCAGGGTTTCCTTGTTTAACTACAGAGGTTGTATGTACAAATGCCTTTCAGGGTTCCCTTGTTTAACTACAGAGGTTGTATGTACAAATGTGATGTGTTTCAGTAAAAGTAGTCATAGGTCGCAAAATTGATATTTTTTAAACTGTTTTTTTCACAAGATAACATTATTGGAATTATCTAATTTTTTAAGGGTTGATAACTCATGGTTACATCAATATGTATCAAATTTCAGGACAATCTATGTAATATATCCTTTAGTTTTAAAGGTTCTCATATGGACTACATTTAGTTACTTTACTGTTTATTGACCCCAAGAAATGTTGGAAACTTTTCTTTTCAAAAATGAAAATATCAAACTTAGAATCTAGAAATACTTATTAGATTATTAGACTGTTTACTATCATTGGAATCGGCTTGATCTCATCTTTTCAAACATAATGGTATTTCAAAATCTATTTTTTGCGACTTATGACTCATTTTCCTAAAACATATCTCAAATGTACCCTGCATTTCATATTATTTTTTGTGTATTGACTCTTGATGTCTATATGTAAACTCCCTTGATTACTGTAATAGTTTTTACTATTATGTCTTACTGTCCCATTTTTTAAGGGTTGGCACACACGACACAACCGCGGCAGGTGTTTAAGTGGTGTAATAAAGGATTTGGCTGGCGAGGTCCATAAGAACCTGGTTGTGTCGTTATTTCTAGTCCCATAGCCGTTGCAATACATGTATATGAAATAACCAGAGACTAATAATACTTACAAGAACATAAATAAAAAAAAAATGTGTTTCAGGAAAATGAGTCATAAGTCGCAAAAATTGGATTTTGTGATATTATCATATTTAAAAAGATGAGACCAAGGGGATTCCAATGAATATAAACATCAAGGGCATCTAATAAGTATTTCTATATTTTAAGTTTGATATTTTTATTTCTAAAAAAAGAAGTTTTCAAAATTTGTGGGTGGACAATTACTATTAAAGTAGCTAAATATACTTTATAGGATGACCCTATAAATGCATGAAAATATTTGACACTGTCTTGCAATTTGGTACATGTATTCATACTACATGAAGCGTTAGTCGCACCAAAAATGAGAACATTCCTACAAACAGATTCAAGGAATATATCACTTTGAAAAATATTAATTTTGCGAATTATGACTCATTTTCCTGAAACACATCACAATTAACAGACTTGGTACATTTTAAAAAAGCTTTTGATACTGTTGATCACAATATGTGATGTGTTTCAGGAAAATGAGTCAATTCGCAAAATTCATATTTTTCAAAGTGTTTTTTACACCAGATCATATTATTTGAATGTTCTAATTCTTGGCGGGTTGATCACTTATAGCTATATCAATAGATGTACCAAATTACAGAACAATCTCTGTGATATATCCTTTCGTTTTGAAGGTCCTCATATGGACTACATTTAGTTAATTTGCTGTTTATTGACCCCCAGAAATATTGGAAACTTTGTTTTCAAAAACGAAAATATCAAACTTAAAATCTAGAAATATTTATTACATTATTAGACTGTTTACTATCATTGGAATTAACTTGATCTAATCTTTTCAAATATGGAGATATCTCAAAATCCATTTCTTGCGACTTATGACTCATTTTCCTGAAACACATCACATATATTACTAGATATAATTATCTGAGGGACAGAGTAGTCGATGTAAATCTCTCTGCTCTGCAACAGCTTACTTTTTGGGTTCCCCAAGGAACATCTTTGGGGCCATTACTGTTCATTTTATATATTAATGATTTACATCCATATAATATGTGATGTGTTTAGGAAAATGAGTCATAAGTCGCAAAAAATAGATTTTGAGATATCATTATAGATGAGATCAAGCCAATTCCAATGATAGTAAACAGTCTCATAATGTTATAAGTATTTCTAGATTTTAAGTTTGATATTTTTCGTTTTTGAAAAAAGAGGTTTCCAATATTCCTTGGGGTAAAAGAAACAGTAAAGTAAATAAATGTAGTCCATATGAGGACCTTTAAAACGAAAGGATATATTACATAGATTATCCTGAAATTTGAGACATAGATTGATGTAACCATGAGTCATCAACCCTTAAAAAATAGGACATTCTAATAATGTGATCTTGTGAAAAAAACACTTTAAAAAATATCATTTTTGCAACTTATGACTTATTTTCCTGGAACACATCACATATGCAGGAAGAGCGATTTCTACAAAAAGAGGTAGAAAAGAGGAGGTTTCTTTAGGTAGAAATGAGGGCTTTCTTTGTCTCACATGTTCTCAAAATTTCTTGTTTTACAAACCGTTTTATTTATATGTAGAGTTCTGTCCATCCTCTCTGGAGGACGTGGTTTGTGAACGTATCTGGGGTAGAAATGTCATTTTGAAGCCTTTTTTAAATTGGGATCTACACACTCTATTTATAGCCTGGGAAAGCCCCTCTGAGATACTATGTCATTTCCCATAAGCTACTACCTCCCTTCCAAGGGGACCCGACTACATGCAGAGGAGTGGGAGAGGGTAGGGGTATTTAAGTGGGGGAGAGGAGGGAGAAGGTGTAGAAGGGGAGAGTGTAGAAAAGGGAGAGGGGGGGGAAATAGGAGAGGGGGGGGGAGGGAAAGAAAAGGGGATCGCAAAGGGAGGAGGGAGAAGATGTAGGGGAAGGAAGGGAGGGGAGGGAGAGAAAGCGAGGAGGGAGAAGATGTAGGGGAAGGGAGGGAGGGGAGGGAGAGAAAGCGAGGATGGGGATCATAAGGGAGAACGGAGGGAGGGGGTGAATCGGAGATGGGGTTGGGAGAGAAAAACAATACAATTACCACAAAAATTGTAGGAACTCGACCTGAGTCAACGACCAAGGCGAGGATGTTTCCCTACATAAATAATGTTAAGATTAAGCGAAAAGAAAGAATTAGAACACATCCAATATGGCCGGAGATATTCTTTCTATAGCGATATTCAACGAAAATAAAAATGTTTTTCTATTCTATTCTATTTTCTAAAAACACCATTGCTTGGTCTGTTATTCCCGTCTAGCAGTTCTTGCTGGCTATTCCGTCCATCCATATAGGGGTCAGATTTTCAGAAAATGTACAATTTGCAGCTCTACACATTTAGGAAATTCGCCTAAATTAGGCTAAAAGAATTATGAATACCGAGTATATCTGAGTATAGTTGGTATCGCATTGATTTAAAGTATCAGTTCTCTTATGTTTAATTGCATTTTAAAGCTCATTTATGTCTTAAAAGTGGGTTACTTGAGAGGATTGGGGAAGACGAATTGTACATTTTCTAACAATCTGACCCATTATAGAGTATCAGCTTGTCCTCCGGGAAATATCTGCATTTTCCCATGTTTCTGCTGGGACTGAGCAACCTCCAACGTTGGGTCTTTTACACTAAGTTGGACTTGGGTAAAAGTAAAAGTGGGAAAGTTGGGAGGTTGTCGGAGGCAGAGATCAACAGCAATTCTAGCTCTGGTGCCAAGATAATGGTTTCTCTGCCTTAAGTACTAGATACTCCATGTATACACATCTATACGGGTCAGATTTTCAGAAAATGTACAATTGGCAGCTCTACACATTAAGTAAATTCTGCTAAATTAGGCTGCAATATGGTCAATACTTGGTAAATTCGAGACTATTTGGCATTGCATTGATTCTAGCGATCTGTTTTGCTAGGTTGAACTGTATTTTGAGCTTTATTTTCGTCTGAAATGTGGGTTATTTGAGAAGATTGGCGAAGTTGAACTGTACGTTTTCGGAAAACCTGACCCGTATAACTCCGTCAATAACCTGATGGTGACTGACGCGGGAAGCCCAATGTGTGTGCTGCCAGCTGGCGAGGAATAGTGGAGGTAGAACTAGTTCCACGCCTGACGATGCAACGGCTTCGTGTGTAGCGGCAGGTGTTGTGTTTTACTCTTTTACCTCTCCGCGCATGGAGCCAAATAATCAAACATTAGCTGCAGCGGAATATCTACATGGTTTATACACCGTGCTGTAACGTGGGTATGTCGTGCACACATTATATTTCACTGTGTATCTTGTCATTTATACTCGCCTCCAACCACTGTACTCGGGACTGTACTGTAGTCCCTCTCAGTGCGGTGCATTTCTCCCGGGCATTTCTGCTCTTCACGCGCGGTTCCGATGTGACTAGTCAGCGGACCGGGTACAAGTGATGACCGCCCCTTACCATGTCCGCCCGTCATGTCCGCCCGCCGCCTCACGTCGACGGGAGGCGGCAGGCTACAATTGCGTCGGTCTTGTCATGACCGCCCCTACGATGACCGCCCTTTCCATGACTAAACTGGTCAGAAATAGTTTGAAATGATCAAATGATATCTATCCGTTGTTGTAATGTACAAGGTAGAAGTTATGATAGTGAATAACGAATTTTAGGTTAGTATTTCTTAGTGAGTGCAGTGAGTGAAAAATCGCACAGCCACAGGTGTGAGTAATGCTTCTGCCACCTTCACCCCTAACAATGTACGTGAGAAAACAAATAATTATATGGGTCAAGTTACAAATGTTAGCCTACTACAAGTGTTTGATAAAGACTTCTCACTTTAACTTTAACTATATAGGCCTACTCCTAGACCTAGACCCATAAAAGTAGGGTTCCCGTCATAATTTTCATTTGGGTTTTTGAGCAATAACAGGTTTGAGATTATGACGAATCCTACTTTTATGAGTCTATAAGTAAATCCCAGTCGGTTCTTTATATGAATATTGAGTTCATGTACTTGTCAATGTATTCTAGCCATTTTAATGTTTATAAATTCAATATTTCTCTGTTTGCTAGAGGGAAATATTTGGCAATATTTACGACATATATAGGGAGTCTCAGATATTATAAAGATGTCAGGGAAATGTTTAGGCTAAAGGGTGTCTGAAATTACTGGGCACTAATTGACACATATATGTATAGATCGCATAGAACGGTAATATGTATAAGGTTGCAGGTCAAAGGGGAAAAAAATACGCTATCATAGCTCTGACGATTGTTTAGATATTGGGAGTCATTACAGTAATTTTCTTATTGGTAGAATCGATTGTCAAGTAACAAGGGGATGGGGAGTGGGGATAAGTATGAAAATAATTTTCTTATTGGTAGAATCGATTGACGACCAGTTATAGTGGAAATTATTATTAATTATATACAGAGAGAGAGAGTCAAGTAACGAGGGGATGGGGAGTGGGGCTGAATAATGAAATAAGTTGTTTTTATATTTTATATCAACTTTTATTTTATACCATTTTTTTTTTTACAGAATCACAATGGAACTTGTCCCAAGTCTAACATCAGTCAATTGAGACATATTTATAATACAGGCAGTGTTGAAATCAATTCAACCATCAAAGTCGATCTATAATGTACACACAATCAAGAGCAGATTAATATAAAGTCTATTCCAGAAGAGCACAAGCTCTGAGTAGGTTGGCAGTGGACATTTCCCGCTGCTTATATAGTTCCCAGTAATGGTTGAGTTTCCCTGTGAGCTCTCGTGATTTGCTCCTTTGGGCCCTTTTCAGCTTATCCTCACTCATCAGTCGCATGTTCTGTTTAACCTGGTTGGCTTCCTTGTGGAGTAGTTCTATGAGCTTGTATAGATGAAGATTACCACGAGTAGCTTGGATGTTGAAGGCATTGTGCCAACCTTCACAATCATTATTAGTGCGGATGGATCGTCCAAACACAGACCAATCACTAGTGGCCCAGGACCCAACAATCCATTGTCTTTTTACATAGTTCATGAAAGGTTGGATGATATCTGGGGTACGTACATACAGTTCATTGAAGGCATATGCAATATGCTCTGCAGGCAGATAAGGCAAGGCAAGTACTAGTCTAATGAGATGGTGTGCAGCCCCACGCTGATAGTAAAGGGGCTTTAGTCCATATTGGCCAACCTGTCGCATTACAGCCTGCTTCCAGTGAAACAGGCAACCAGACACATTAATACCAGGAAATACAGAACGCAAAGCAGACCAGATAGCACTCTCAAAATCTGTTACACCCTCCTCGACCTGAGGATGGCCAAGCATCTTCTTGATGTTCTTAAACACTTTTTTATAGTCTTTTTTCGTCCTCCTTGACATTATGATAAAGGCTAGGGGGACCTGCTTTAGAGCACCAGTAGGTCCCTTGATGAAGGCGTGGATCGAGAAGAGCTGGTAGAAAGGAGACTTGACGACCTTGAAGGTGGCGTCCAAGTACCAGGTTTTGGCCCGTCTCAGGTACTCAACTTGTTGGTCAGCAGCAAATATGATGTGACGAGCGCCTTTGTAGGTGATGTCTTTGCGTAAGAAGTCATCTGGGATACAGTCAAGGCGAACTTCGAAGTCTAATGTAGTGGGATCTTCTGGTCTCAACCCCTGACGCATTCGGTTTGTAGCCCTGATGAGGTTGATGGGGACGGGACGGCTACCTGAAGGGAGGGAGGGGTCTTCTTTGCCTATTTCTTCACGCACAATGGTAGGAGTAGGAAGTAGCATCTCATCTACTGCTCGCTGCTTTACTTTTTGGATGAGACTAGTTTTTTTGGCTATTCCAATGATGGGTTCACAGGAGTGGCTTGACATGATGTCTCATGTCACTTTTCAAGCAATACGTTCACAGGTCGATGCAATGTCGTGTGTCTCCTGCTAAATAAATCACTGTGTCTCATGTCTATTTTTAATAAATCAACCCCCTTTTTGTCCCGATCGTCCCAGCGATATTTGTCCCGTTTGTTTTTTCCCGACACCATGGAGGATGGAGAAATGCGCTCAATTCTTTGTTCTTTGCGTAACTTTTGGACATTTCTGTTTATATCTATGGCGGCCAATCTGTTAGGAATAGGGATTTGATACCATGCCACTTTTTATCCACTAGCTAGGTAGCTCATGGAAACTTGGACGATATATTTTATGGCCCATGTTTATTATCGATTATAATAAACTAAGTTGTAATACCTATGGGTGATGTTTGCGGGGAAGGGGACAAAGAGTTTACAGGACACTGGAATATGAACACGGTGTTATTATTACTACCACCAAACCTACCTAAAGACACGATCTATTAAAATTTAAATAACAAAAATATATGTCAGGGACAGACAATGTTTTAACTGCCCTGTGGCCCACAGGTCTGTGTCTGACATATCATGCATATCACAGAGTAGGCCTAATGTTTAAGGCCTTTAACTATCAGATCGCTCATCACACATGTACACAAATATGTGATCCGTTTTGGGAAAATGAGTCATAAGTCGCAGAAAATATATTTTTAAAAAATGTCTATTTTATAAGATCACTTCATTGGAATGTTATGATGTTTTTAGTGTTTATCACCTATCGTTTCGTCAGGCGATGTAACAAATTTCAGGACAATGTATTAAATATATCCTCTCGTTCTAAAGGTTCTCATATGCACTACATTTATTTACTTTACTGTTTATTGACCCTCAGAAATATTGGAAACTTTTTTTCAAAAACGAAAATATCAAACTTAAAATCTAGAAATACGTAGATTATTAGACTGTTTACTATCATTGGAATCGGCTTGATCTTATCTGTTCAAATATGGTGATATCTCAAAATCTATATTTTGCGACTTATGACTCAATTTCCTTAAACACATCACATATTATCACATAATTTATCGCACATAGTATAGGCCTAGACAACTAGAAATTATCACAACTATCAAAATAATAAATATCAGACCAGATCGCTTACTATTTTTTGACCTAACGATAGACTTTTTGAGACTTTTCTGACCTGATGATAGACTATTCTGACGAGACGATCACTATTTTGACTTTTCCGACTTTACGATTCTTTATTTTGAGTTTACGATCAACTATTTTGACTTTACAGGCATATACAAGTTACATAAGATCCAACTTTATTTCCTTCACTCTAGACCTAGGCTACATTGTTAGAGATTGTTATAACCAACGAGATTTTATAGCTACTCTACTACTTTAGATATATAAATATAGGTGCCTGTTTCCCTAGCAAATCAATCAAGACAGAACCGTTAAATAAATCAGTAAGGCTACAAGAACAAAATCTTTTAAAAAAAGTAGTAGGGAACTGGAGATTTAATCGATATGGATATTTATTTAGACTAGACTTTCGGGCTTACTTGCCTTTCTTCAGGAGTGGTATGGAGGGAAAAAAAGTCATATTCATATAGACAACTCTACCTTTTCTTACATGTTTTTGCACGACGTTAGCAATATACCGTACAATCCACTTTCGTTGAGGTAAAATACAGTCTTTTTCTATATCCTAAGAGATGACATTTGTGGAAGAATTTAATTTTCTCTCCAAAACATAGCAATACATGCCGTCTCGTTGCATTACAATTTCATATAACTCCAACTAGCTATTGAATCACATACAATTGTTTCAAACGTTTTTTCATTATGTAAAATATCAATTGACAATTGTACCATGCTTTTTTATAGATTTGTTTAGGCAAATGGAGGTGGGGGGGGGGGGGGGGCAGAGCTAATTTAGCTGCCTAGAAAGATCCTGGAAAATACTGAACATATTCGAAAATCAACAAGGAGTGAATTGTTATTTCTAGGGCCTCTACTACCAGTACATCATAGATGTTATAAACCTATTGCAAAACACAAATATTCAGTAAATAGGCAGGGGGAATTTTATTCAATTGAAAACATTGCCTGTAGAGCAGGCCCCTAGCTGGAACCCCCCTGAGCTGGAGGCTTGGACCCCCTATATAATTATGCTGTCAATTTTTTGCTGGCGAGAACCCTGCACTATCATGAAAATACACAACATTTTGATATTACGTGGATAAATGTTGGCCCTAGAATGGCGGCCCTTTCATTGATTAAAATCCAGCAGTACTGCCATTATGATTTTAATAATTATGTGTAAGGAACAGGCGGATCCAGAATTTCTTGAAGCTGGGGGGGTGGGGGTGGGGGGGGGGTGGGGGGTGAAGCATTACATGCTATAAAGACTTTTCAAACTTGCTTTGGATTTTAGATTTTAGATTTGCAGTAATATTGCCACAAACTATGGATAAACTTGAGATCGCGACTGTTAGAGTATGTGGCTATGTCAGCTATGGAACACTCAGCTGCCAGACAAAAATAAACCATGTTTAGGCCTACTGTTTCATTGGTTTGGGATGCCATAACCGGAAGCCCCCACCTTAGCTTTATCTCTGGCAAAAGAAAACCTAGGTGGCGTGATGGGCAGATAGCTTATTTTCATGCTATCAAGGATAGGGAGAATTCAGAAGCATTTTTTTTTTTACTTTTCTTGGATCTTTTTCCAGGTATATATCCTGGTGGGCCCCATTACCAAGCAGGTTTGCTCTAGCATAGTTATATGCTTATTTGGCGAAATTGAAGGTTAAATAATCTATCTTTATGGGGGATGGGTAGAATTGAGATTGAAAGAAGATCCCTTTAATTGTTCTCTTTGTCTTAGCATCGCTGAGCTTGTAACAATCGTCTAAATTCATTGTGCTTGTACCATACCCCGTCTATCTGAATTTGGTCCTTGACTATTTTACCAACATCTTTCCCTCCCAAGTTAGCAATATGGTATTGGATGCATCTATGGTTTCCTGTCTTGAATCTCATCGGGGAGGTCAGGGTTAATGACAACCTTTGGGGAAGAGATGATTGTTTGGTAAAGATATGATTTCTTAGCACTTCGTTCTTAAGCTTTACCAAAATCTGTCCAGTGAAGTTTAGCCGCCAGAATCGTTGAGAACATTTGTTTCCTGTGATAAATTAGTTGCTTAGAGTTAACCTTATAAATTGTTGACTGACAGCATTGATATGTGCCCACCGTTCGCCGCCTACACCACCCGGGACCCGCCGTGACTATACGTTGATTAATCCATTGAAAAAAGGGGTCGTCAAGTGTTTTGCCTGGTCATGTCTGCCGCCATTCTTATGGTATATCACCATAAGATGGTGCAGACAATTAGATTATATATTTTGTTACCTTTTTTAATGTGATAATCCTAGATTCTTTATGTTTGTTTTGACGCCATTGAAGAGCGAGACTGTTTTGGCGGAAGTGAACCCCGAACAAGAGCACCGCGCACGAGCAGAGGAGACTACTCCCTATGGAAATCCTTATGTATCGTTCGGGCGAAGGCAATGGTGGCTAGTTGAGAAGCTGGGGACGGGTCATTCGTCGTAAATTTGTTGTTTTTTTGTACGGCATCGTATAGAAATTCCGACTGGCTTGTTCGGTATAGGTAGGTCCAACTAGAAATAATCTGTGGGCGGTTGTGGACGAACCCGGGAGAAATTTCGAACTAAACTGTTTTCTATGCGCTCCTTATCCTAGTGCCGTTCTTTTGGATGTATGGAGGGCCATGTGAAATTTTTTAGAAGAAGCTAGCCCTTTTGCCTGCAACAGGCGGAATTGGCCCGATTGGTCTAGATCCGAGTTGAAATTTACCTAGATGTCTGGCATGGAGTATTTCATCAATTTTGATAAGAGGATCAATTTCAAGCAATATCTGGTGGACCACCTGATATGTATGGGGAGGCAATATCCACAAAAACAATTCAGATATCCACAATTAATTTTGGATATCCAGAATACAATTTTGGATATCCACAATTCAATTCTGGATATCCAAAATTAATTGTGGATATCCAAAACTCAATTATTCTGGATATCCAAAATTCAATTCTGGATATCCAAAATTCAAATCTGGATATCCAAAATTCAATTCTGGATATATTTAATTTTACCCAGTTTTACATATCCAAAATTACATTCCACATATCCACAATTCAATTCTTGATATCCAAAATTCAATTCTGGATATCCAAAATTCGAATTCTTGATATCCACAATTCAATTCTGGATATCAATAATTCGAGTTTCACATATCCACAATTTATTTATTGGCAAACATTAGATTTTCGGTTGTGAAATGTTTATATCTAAACTTCTGATATTCGCCAAAACAATTCATATATCCAAAATTCGCATTCTGGATATGCAGAATTTCATTTGTGTACATTCTATTACCTTATTTTCGAATTATGGACATACATTTGACATAGATTAATACCAGTTGAATTAAGTATATCAATAATTCAATATTTGAATGTGAATTATGGATATACTTTTTTCGAATTCGAATTTGGGATAACCAGAATTGGGAGAGGGGAATATATATCCAGAATTGATTTATGGATATCAGGAATTGAATTGTTGATATCTGAAATTCAAATTTTTGATATCCATATTTAATTTATGGATATCCAGAATTGATTTATGGATATCCAGAATTGAATTGGTGATATCTGAAATTCGAATTTGGGATATCAACAATTCAATTCTGGATATCCGCAATTAATTTATGGATATCAAGAATTGATTTATGGATATCAAGAATTGATTTATGGATATCAAGAATTGAATTGTTGATATCTGAAATTCGAATTTTGGATATCCAGAATTGATTTATGGATATCCAGAATTGATTTATGGATATCAAGAATTAAATTCTAGATATCTGAAATTCGAATTTTGGATATCCAAAATTGAATTCCAGATATCCACAATTCAATTTTGGATATCAAGAATTCAATTTCAGATATCAAGAATTGATTTATGGATATCAAGAATTCAATTTCAGATATCAAGAATTTAATTTTCAATTCTGGTATTAAGCATTCAATTTTAGATAGCCATGAATTGATTATTGGTATAAAAATAATAATAACAAACTTGAACTTTGGATATTTTAAGCATAGAATTAATTTCTCCACACACAATTTTAGGTATAGAAAGTTTTAAATCAGATATCCAAAATTCAATTTCAGATATCCAAAATTCAATTTCAGATGTCCAAAATTCAATTTCAGTAATCCAAAATTCAATTTCAGTAATCCAAAATTCGAATTTCAGATATCAACAATTCAATTCTTGATATCTGAAATTCGAATTTTGGATATCTGAAATTGAATTTTGGATATCTGATATTGTATTGTTGATATCTAAAAATCAATTTTGGATATCTTTAAAAGATGTTTATTATGGATATGTCATTTCTAATTTTGGATATGTCACAGGCAATTATGGACATCTATAATTCAATTTTGGATATCTAAAATAAAATTGTGGATATCTAAAATTAATTTCTGATATCCACAATTCGGGAATAAATATACCAACGGCTTCCCATAGATATGTATCCTCATTTCAACTCTTGTATAAACATATAACAGCAGCAGAATATTGATAAATTCAGTCCTATAAGTCATAATATGAGTAACTCTTGTATAAAAATATAACAGTAGCAGAATATTGATTAATCCAGTCCTATTAGTCATAATATGAGTAACTCTTGTATAAACATATAACAGCAGCAGAATATTGATAAATCCAGTCCTATAAGTCATAATATGAATAACTCTTGTATAAACATATAACAGCAACAGAATATTAATAAATCCAGTCCTTTAAGTCATAATATGAGTAACTCTTGTATAAACATATAACAGCAGCAGAATATTGATCAATCCAGTCCTATAAGTCATGATATGAGTAACTCTTGTATAAACATATAACAGCAGCAGAATATTGATCAATCCAGTCCTATAAGTCATGATATGAGTAACTCATGTATAAACATATAACAGCAGCAGAATATTGATGAATGCAGTCCTATAAGTCATAATATGAGTAACTCATGTATAAACATATAACAACAGCAGAATATTGATACATCCAGTCCTATAAGTCATAATATGAGTAACTCTTGTATAAACATATAACAGCAGCAGAATATTGATACATCCAGTCCTATAAGTCATAATATGATTAAATTCTGTGAGATTTTGTTCGTTGTAATAGCACCTTTAACTAATTGACTTTATATATTTACAGGTTAACTTGTGCACATGAATGCTACAAGGGTTACTAGTGCACGTTCTCCACTGATGTCAGAAGGCATGATGCATCACGGTGAGACTCATACAGGGGAGACAGGACAGGCAGCAAATGCTACAAGTGTGACTAGTACACCTTCTCTACTGATGTCAGAAGGCATGATGCATCACATTGTGACTCATACAAGGGAGACAGGACAGGCAGCAAATGCTACAAGTGTGACTAGTGCACCTTCTCTACTGATGTCAGAAGGCATGGTGCATCACAGTGTGACTCATACAAGGGAGGCAGGACAGGCAGCAAATGCTACAAGTGTGACTAGTGAACCTTCTCTACTGATGTCAGAAGGCATGATGCATCACAGTGTGACTCATACAGGGGAGACAGGAGAGGCAGCAAATGCTACAAGTGTGACTAGTGAACCTTCTCTACTGATGTCAGAAGGCATGGTGCATCACAGTGTGACTCATACAGGGGAGAAACTACACAACTGCAATGTGTGTCTTAATGGGTTTACAGAGAGCAGTGGTTTAGAGAAACATTTGCTGACACATGGTGCCGTCTCTGCCTATAGGGCCACACTGACTAGAACCCTGAGGAAACACAAAATAACACAAACCACAGGAGCCAGAATATATCACAGTGTGACTCACACAGGGGAAAAACTACACAAGTGTAGGAAGTGTGTTAATGGGTTTAAAGGGAGACGTTGTTTAGAGAAACATTTGCTCACACATAATGCTGAGAGGAAACATAAATGTACTGAGTGTGACTATAGGACAGCATCAGCTAGTAACCTGAGGAAACACATGAAAACACATACTGGGGAAAAGCCACATAAATGTACTGAGTGTGACTATAGGACAGCACATGGTGAAACCCTGAGGAGACACATGAAAACACACACTGGGGAAAAGCCTCATAAATGTACTGTGTGTGACTATAGGTCAGCACATGCTCAAAATTTAAGGTGTCATATGAGAACACATACTGAAGAAAAGACTTACAAATGTACTGAGTGTGACTATAGGGCAGCACAGGCTGTATCCCTTAAGAGCCACATGAGAACACATACTGGGGAAAAGCCTTATAAATGTACTCTGTGTGACTATAGGACAGCACAGGCTGGAAACCTGAGGAATCACATGAGAACACATACTAGAGAAAGGCCTCATGAATGTACTGTGTGTAACTATAGGGCAGCACAGGCTGGAAACCTGAGAACACACATGAAAACACACACTGGCGAAACACCTTATAAATGTACTGAGTGTGACTATAGATCAGCACATGCTCAAAATTTAAGGTGTCATATGAGAACACATACTGAAGAAAAGCCTTATAAATGTACTGAGTGTCACTATAGGGCAGCACAAGCTGCTCACCTGAGGGCTCACATGAGGACACACAATGGGGAAAAGCCTTATAAATGTACTGAGTGTCACTATAGGACAGCACAGGCTGGAGCCCTGAGGAGACACATGAAGACACACACTGGGGAAAAGCCTTATAAATGTACTGAGTGTGGCTATAGGACAGCACAGGCTGGAAACCTGAAGATACACATGAGAACACACACTGGAGAACGGCCTTATGAATGTACTGAGTGTGGCTATAGGGCAGCAGATGCTGGAACCCTGAGGAGACACATGAGAACACACACTGGGGAAAAACTTCATGAATGTACTCTTTGTGACTATAGGGCAGCACAGGCTGGAAACCTGAGGACACACATGAGAACACACACTGGAGAATAAACTTACAATAATATAATTATACTATATCAAGATGGTATAGAATTGACACAATACCCGATAAGACACTGAGAGATGAAGTTCTTTCAGTTGCTGTTTATTTATGCTTGACCAAACATGTTTTGAGGGAAACATATTTCATCAGTTGTAAATATATTATTATAATCCTGTGCAGACAATCACTATGGGCTCACTCAAATGTTGGTCACATTCCGGCGGGTCTTCCTGCCTAAGGTATCGATCTTTTAAACTCTTTATTGCGTTTTCAATGTGTGTTACTGGAACATGAGTCACAAGTCACAAAAAAATAGTCTTAGTTTGGGAATCACTATGGGCCCGGGGAGGCCAGCACAATGCACCATGGGAGTTTTAGCAGGAAGGTAGGCCACTTCCATGGTTTGTTTACTTCCGCCCCATAGCTCCCAGTAGGGGCTGGGGGTACTCGTCTTTTAATTTTGATTGAACTGGAGTAATATAGCTTATATCACCCCCAAACGAAAGCTTATTGAAGAGAAAACAATGCATTTGATAGGTATGAAGAAATAGAGAACTCACAGATCTGGTTTCTTGGATCTTGTATTCTGTTGTTTCTGCGTCGTCATAGAGGCACCTAGATCGGGCCTGTTCTCCGCCAGTGATAGGTATGAAGAATAGAGAACTCGTGGTTGACGATTCCGTAGTTTATTGATGAATGTATATATGAAGACTGATGAACATGGGTACATGTGAAGCTTATATAGTCTGGTATGTGTACGACGTACATGTAACGTTTTAGAATGTTCTGGAAGGATCTGGGTCTATCATGTGGATCTTTCCAACTAGAAAGATCCATGATGCAATGTATGTGAATGTTCTGGATCCCTGATAATGCAATGTTCTAGAAGGTTCTAGACAGTCACAGTGCTAGCATGGACGTTACCCTAAGTTCACATGTTATGTTTACATTAAAGAATTAATTAACTATTATCATTCTCATTAACATTATAATCATAAATCTTCATATTCATAAACATATTAATTAGGTTATGCCTTATTACATAATAATATAAGGCCGGATATGACACATTGTAATTGTGTTGTTACTTGATGCCATGCCTACTCCAGGAAAATCAATAAATTGGATAAGTATCCATGGATGGCAGGCATCGAGTTGTTCTCCTTTCCACACAAGACAAAACAAGAAAGATTTGATTAAGTGCAAAGACTTAACACCAAGTAAAGCCACTAAAGTATGTTCAAAACATTCAAGGATGGGCGTCCAACAACTGAGAACCATACAACAATTATGGCATAGTGATATTTGAAGTTTATATAACTGAGTAATTTATTTTTAATTAACCATTCATGTTACACCTTCCACACGTATACCAAGTTATTTCTTATACATTTCACCATTTACATTCAAGTTTGTACTTATGTCATCATCATATTGAGAAAAGACTTACAAGACTTTCCCCAGGAAGACCTCAAATGCGAGAGGCTGGCATCCCGTTCTGAATTATGTAACTGTTTGAATCAGAATAAAAATACGATATGTAGTGTTTTCCGTCTCACTACCCAAGTTTGATATATCTCTTATCCTAGTGAAGGGAAAGAAGACCAGACACACAGCTCTTTAGGTATCACAGGCTTTATTCTCCACACAAACCATGTCCGATAGTTAATATCGGACCCAACAGAGGTGACCAGGGATTGGCCTCACAAGACAAGTGGCAATTATGGTACACAGTCAATGTAGCTCTTTAGGGTAAAACAGTTAACATGGTTCAACATGAGAATAGCAAAGTGAAACAAGTCTTACCAGAGCGTCTGGAAGCACTCTAAGACACATTATGGTAAATGAGTTGACTAGATAATCAATACCTTTGATAACGAATTACTGGAACTCTGTCCAAGTAAGAAAAGGCAGGAATCCGAAAGGCTATTTCTGAACCGGGAGCGCGTTCAGTTGAGGTGCGTGCACCCAATTATAGCAGCACCCAGCTGAGCCAATTATCTTGGAGCTATTTAAAACCCATATTCACTACAGATATATGTATTTATTTCATTATTCCTGTTTATATTACAAAGAATGTTATCTTGTGTTGGAAATCATTGATTATTTTGATGTACCTGTTCATAATCGGGGTGAGGAGAAAAGGTCCTCAACCCAACACACAAGGAGGAATAAAGGGCATAATAATAATATTATATAGAAGAAGAATTTCAATTATGATGTTATATCTTGTAGCTGCGTTTTGAACATATAATATTTCAAGCCCTGATCCTGTAACTTTAATAATTATACAGTCACTTTAGTTCTTCTCCTCCCAGTCTCCTGCTATCGATATTCATAGAATATTCATTCGTACAGAAGTAAACTATATGATCACAAAATATCATGATTTAGTCCATGAGCCAGGGGGGTCGGTTGGTACCACTTGGGGGCACTAATGCTACCAATGTTTTTTTAGGTAGACACATGTCTAGGGTTCATGAAAATGTATGATAGCAGTTTCAACACGGCAGCTTAACCCTGGTACGACCGTTTTAGTAGCGGCAAGTAGCATACAAATGACGTCTGAGAAAAAACAACATACATATATTTTTTAAAAACATAAACCCATCCAATGTCATTCAAATTTGGTTTCTAGGGGGTTTTGGGAATGAGGAATTCATTTAAGCCTTTATTTTTCTAATCCAAGGTCAAGGTCACCTCCTATGACCTAGGTCAATGTTAAAATTGGGCTAAAATATAAAAAAAAACATATTATGTTTTCCATGACTTTAATTCTATGGCAATAATGGATAATTTGACAATGGATTTACTGACCTGCATGTATTGACTCACTTTGTGAGAAATTACAGAGCTCTGTGATAAGTATTTACTACGATTCTGTGTTAAACCACTCTTAGAGGCCTTGTAACTCCCTCTTAGCAAAGGTTGCATTGCACTATATACGATATTACTCTCAGAGTACTCTCAGAGCCCTCGTAAAGTTAAGCATTTATGAGCACCAAAACAGGTGAGGATGAAGCCCTCTTGGGTCAGATTTTCCGAAAACTTACAATTCAACTTCACCAATCTTCTCAAATAACCCAAATTTCATACGAAAATAAAGTTCAAAATATAGTTCAACCTAACCTAACAGATTGCTAGAATTAATGCAATGCCATATATACTCGAATCTACCTAGTACTGACCAAATTGCAGCCTAATTGTCTAGAATTTACAGCTGCCAATTGTACATTTTCCGAAAATCTGACCCTCTTAGTGGCCTCGTAACATATCTTAGGACATGTTGATCACACCTGGCTGTTGAAAACGCTGCCGGGTCTGGGATTCGAACCCAAATGTGCCCAACATCAACCAAAATCTTATAATTGTTATCACTGACATATATATACCAACGGATGTTATAGGATGATATTTGTCACTATGGAAACCAGTTTATTATCAATTCTGTTATAAATTATGCCGATGGGATGATGGCGTGAAAACAGACTGAAACCATCTCGTCCTCTCAAGTAATTTCTCTCACATACCCAATCTAATTTGAATGATTCCACACCCTCCCTCCACAAAATAGGATCGCAACGGCCGCGACCATGGTATGTGTGTCAGGAAAATGAGTCATAAGTCACAAAAATGATAATGTTTTAAAGTGTTTTTTCACAAGATCACATTATTGGAATGTTCTAATTTTTTAAGGGTTGATGACTCATGGTCACATATATATATATATTGTATTTTTATTCTGATTCCATCAATAAACAGTTACATCAGTCAGAATCTGGTTCGCAGCCTCTACCTATGTAGGTCTTCCTGGGACGGCCAGCTAGTTCATTATAGGATTTAATTTACCTTTACACGAACATTGTTGACATCAATCTAAGTCTCAAATTTCAGGACAATCTAGGTAATATATCCTTTCGTTTTAAAGGTCCTCATATATGCACTACATTTATTTACTTAACTGTTTATTAACCCCTAGAAATATTGGAAACTTTTTTTTCCCAAAACGAAAATATTAAACTTAAAATCTAGAAATACTTATTAGACTGTTTACTACCATTGGAACCGGCTTGATCTCATCTTTTCAAATATAATGATATCTCAAAATCTATTTTTTGCGACTTATGACTCATTTTCCTGAAACACATCACAAATGTGACAACCAGCTAGGCCGCGCACAAGGCACAGGCAGGTCGCGGCCTGAATAGCTAACTTGTACGGATAACTATATATTACAGGTCCCGCCGCCTTATCTCAGCTGGAGACGAACATGTGATGATATATGAACCCATGCACTTACCACAGTGGCACAGAGGTCACCGCGCCCTTGTATATGGGTCAGATTTTCAGAAAATGTACAATTGGCCGCTCTACATATTTAGGAAATTCTGCTAAATTAGGCGGAAAGAATTATGAATACTGGGTATCTCTGGGTATATTCAGTGTCAAATTGATTTAAGGTATAAGTTCTGTCATGTTAAACTGTATTTTGAAGCTCATTTCTGTATTTAATATGGGTTATTTGAGAGGATTAATGAAGGCGAATTGTACATTTTCAGAAAATCGGACCCATATTATTCTCCCGGGCCATATGTCCTGTGGCCTCACATGTTATATTAGAACAAAATAGCATAGTTATTGGCATTTTACTGTTAGTAAGTGCTTACTCCTCGTTGAATATTTAAATTATAATTACTACCTTGAAATCCAAGGCAAGGGGGATTCCCCAAGGCAAGGGGGATTCCCCAAGGCAAGGGGGATTCCCCAAGGCAAGGGGGATTCCCCAAGGCAAGGGGGATTCCCCAAGGCAAGTGGGATTCCCCAAGGCAAGGGGGATTCCCCAAGGCAAGTGGGATTCCCCAAGGCAAGTGGGATTCCCCAAGGCAAGGGGGATTCCCCAAGGCAAGGGGGATTCCCCAAGGCAAGGGGGATTCCCCAAGGCAAGGGGGATTCCCCATGAATACATGAATGAATACATTCAGCCTGCTGCCGACAATATGGAGCCGTCCAGAAAATGGTACTTTTACTTATTTAATGTTATTCTTTATTTTATTCTGCTCCAAATTGTTATTCGTTAACTATAATATACACTTCAAAATGCATACTCTGCCTTGAGCGAGATGGTAACGTCTGGGAGAACTGGATTTAATCTAGATGACTGTATACCTATTTGTCTATATATATTATTCATTACTTTCCTTCATGTATTGTGTGAGTTGGATAAATAAAGTAGTATCTTATCTTATCTTATCCTACTTTGACTCCTATCAAGCATTGTATTAGCACCAAAATGGTATGTTTCCCACTGGTGACTGCCAGTAATCTGGGATTTTTTGTGCCGGAAAACAATGACCGACTTGGTCCAAGGTGAATTGAAACAACAATGCGGTTGCCACCAGCAACCCAAAAACACAGATTCAGGTAGCACTACAATGATTGTATACGTGTATTGCTTACACCAATACACGCTATAATAACTTGTAAAGACTTACTTCTATACAACCTGCTGTATGTATAACCTAAGCGCAGTACACATGTAAAGAACAGGATATAGGTTTAACCAACATCATTGTAATTATCTCCTCTCTCGTTAAAACTTGATTTAGATGTATTTCTTTAAAGTGAAAGTTTCCTTTTATTGTTTTCTTCCTTATTAAATAAATGCCTTGAATAAATACCTGGTACAAAGTCTCCTGACTTAACTAGTGCCAGGGGCGCTCATTCCCTCTAATGTAAATTGGCCCAGATTTACGCATCAACCAGACTAGGCAGCTACCAAAACGAGGGTCCATCTCGCACAGTTGAGATCTCGCACTGTTGAGATCTCACACTGTACTTTTTTTTATTCTTCTTATGAAAGTTATTGATACTGTAATGTGTTCCCACAAGGATGTACAGGATGTATTAATATCTCCTTTCTTTCCTTTTATCTTTGTTCTTTCCTTTACTTTACCGAATCCCGCCGTAAATTTCCGAAGCCCGTCCCCATGTTTACACATATATTCAAATCGGGTCACCCATTACGTCATGTCATGCCTCGCTGGTCATGAGTTTGTTGCCCACTCTATCTCTCTCCCTCCCTCCCTCCAATGGACGGACCCATAGCGTTAATTACCGTGGTGCGTTCGGGGAGGGAAGAGAGGGAGAGGGAGAAGTGTGGGGAGGGAGGGTGATCTGTACATGAAGTAGAAATTCTGACATTAATTCATAATTTTTAGTGCCAACATACTATAATCTTTGCTCCCATATTCATCTATCTCTCTCCTTTATTTTTCATCTACTAAAATTCTTAATTCTAAAATTCTTAAAATGCTAATCTTAAATCCTCATTATTTCAGTTTTCAAATAGGTTTCCAGTGTTAAATTTGGCTTTATTTTTCATCTACTAAAATTCTTAATTCTAAAATTCTTAAAATGCTAATCTTAAATCCTCATTATTTCAGTTTTCAAATAGGTTTCCAGTGTTAAATTTGGCAAGTCTAACATTAAAAATAAAGAAGATATCGTTCCCTTTCTTTCTCGGGATATACCCAGAGAAAGAGGGGAGGGGAGAGTGAAGAGAAGAGGGGTAAAAGAGAGAATTGCAGACCTAACCTGCTATATTCCAAGTGCCGAAGGCGCTTGTTCAAGGAAATACGGAACATATATATATGCTTTGTAACATAGTTGCCTATATATAGAAATCATTAAAATGATAGCATGCTTTTGAATTTGACTGCATTGAAGTGAAGAATCGAAATATTAATAATCAGGATTTAAGATTATTTGAAATCGAAATATTGAATTGAATTGAAAAATACTTTTATTTGTCAAACATTTTACATGTAAGAATATGACAAAAATGGATAATATAAATGATCAAGATTTAAGATAATTTTAAATATTATTTTCGTTTAGCAAATAACTAAGCAAAAGCATAATCATTTTAAACCTCTTTCTGTCAGTGTTGTCGTTCTGGGCATCTATATGATATAGACCTGTGTGGGCTCAAGTGGCGAAGCCGCTTGTTCAAGGAAATACGGTACATGCAGATGTAATGATGAGCCTGCCGTGGAGTGGGGGCGGGAGTGGAGGCGGGAGTGGAGGACAGACAGGGAACAGCCACCATAGCAGTAACATCTCCCTGCCCTCCCGGCCTGCCCTCCCGGCCTGCCCTCCACTCCACATTAGTGCATTAGTCATTTATACTCAGCTACAACAACTAGTTCAACAGGTATGTATGTTCAACACTCAGAAAATAGCCTTGGAAAATGCCTGAATCTTGTATTGAACTATATTGATTACAATTAAAGAGTTTGACATTATTTGGAGTCTATTAACCATGAACTAAGCACAGAAGCAATGCTAGGTCCTACAATGTAACTGGGTCAGTAGCCTCCGGGTGTGAGAGTAGCCTGGAGGCATGAAGTGTAAACTATACCGTCTGTTGGCCCAGTCTGTGTACATGTATATGGGTCAGATTGTCAGTACAATTCGCCTTCACCCGTCCTCTCAAATAACCCATATTTAAGACAGAAATGAGCTTCAAAGTGCAGTTGATATGACTGCTATACTATCAGTCAGGTAGAGTACACAGTTTAACATACCAGAACTGATACTATAAATGAATGTATGATACCAAAATTAATTACTCAGATATACCGGGTATTCTTCATCTTTCAGCCAAATTAGCCAATTCCTAATTGTGTAGAGCTGTCAATCGTACATTTTCTGAAAATCTGCCCGATATATCAATATATGGAAAGCCATTGGGACTTGTATTCCCTATTTATTGATATATCTCAATCATTTAGAGATATTGCTAAAACATTACTGACTCATTATCCTGTGACACATCACACATGGCTAATAAGAATACACATAATAGTCCAGTCACTCATGGCAGAAATGGGGATTAAGAATTAAGTATAAGGTACGTGTGAGATTTAGATTTAGATTTAGATTTTAAATATTTTATTCGGGGCATAGAACATTTCTATACGTACAGTACAAATGTTCTCAGGACAGCCTGATTGGCCAAAAAGTATTTTACAGAGAAAAGAATAAGGTTACAAATATGTGATGTGTTTTGGAAAATGAGTCACAAGTCGCAAAATTGTTATTTTTCAAAGTGATTTATTCAGAGGATATATTTGTGGGAATGTTTTAAGGTTTATAACAGAAATATTATATAAAAACAAAGAATGACAGTTTCAAGAGTGTGGAGCCTCTCCAAAATACACATATAAATATGTGTCGACTAGAATCTCACTTAATTTATTACCTTATTATGCTATTTTACTGTTTTACTAGTTTTCAATAATTAGAAAACAAATACATGCACAATGTAGTTTTATTCTTTTCTCTTCTTATATTATTCGACTGCCAACTCCCTAGTTTTCAGTAATTAGAAAACTAAAACAAACATGATGTAAAGCCTCAGGAAAGTACATCCGACAGGCTATATTGCTACTTTTAACAAGGGCAAAAATTATGGCTAATAACTGGTTAGAGTAGATATAACCAGCTCTGATCAATAAAGATTGTCTGTGTCTAAAAGAACGATTTATTAAGTAAAAAGATCGTTAAAATCTCATTATTTAGTCTTATATGATATTGTACTATATCATAACCTCTTAAATTGCCATACTATGTACCAAATTCATACTGTATTGTATGGAAAATACATAGCAGATCGTGTATTATTATTACTATGATAGCTTTAACTGTTAACGCATAATTATGTATTTAATTATTGTGGACTTAAAGCATATTTACTCATGTTCTTATACGCAAACTTGCCATTTAGTAATCTCTAGTTTAGTTATCTCTTATTATTCTTCCAAAATTAATGGTAACGACTGGAAGAACTGGGACTATCCCAGAAGTCTGTAGACCAATTTGTCATTTTTTCCTTTTAAATTGTACCTGTTATGATACTTTTGACAAATAAAAGATTTTTCAATTCAATTCAATTCAATATATCCATGTATTTCTAGGGTTGTCGTAATGAATATATTGAGCCACTTTACTAGTAATTGCTCACCCCAAAATACTGCAAACCTTGTTTTCAATAATAAAAACATAACACTTAAAATATAGAAATGCATATTAAATGTACTACTGTTTACTATCATCAGAATCGCCTTGGTATCATCTTTTCAAATATTAGAATATCTCAAAATCTATTTTTATCTCAAAATCTATTCTTTGCGACTTATGAGTAGAAGGTTAATAGTTACTGCTACATGATTCCTTAAGTTGCATTAATTAAATTACAGTTTTAATGGCATTTTTGCATAATATAAGATACATACATACTACAAATGTACATTATAGAATAAAATACATGTTCTCATCACAAAGCACTGCTGACAGTGTGAGTGCTGACGAGCAACTTGACAAGAAATACAATTATCACCACCGACGCCGTGCTCTATCGATTGTAATACTATTTAATGAAAATTAGCCATGAATAGGCCCCCCTACAGGAGAATTAGTGGAATAACCAAAATAGGTATCAATAATTGATACATTCCTCAAGGAAAAGACACAACACCTATGGTGTTCAGCTTTATTCATGGTGCACTAGCCCCAGTCCTTCTCAAAGTAGACAACTAATCTACAAATTGCTCATTCCTCAAGGGGAGTGGGGAAGCAAACAGGGACCTGTGATACTGATGATTGACATTAAAATTAATTATAGTAGTTATAAGGGCAATTCTCAACACACATCACAATTTATTCGATGAAAATCAAAGGATTTTATTGATGAAATTTGGAAACAAATATTGATCTATAATTGCAATCTATAACATGTCAAAATTACCCTATTTGTAACAAATTGTTAAATCCTATGGTCAATGGACATGGTAGGTGATGCTGTCATGAGCTAAGCTAATTATTAGATAAACACAAACTGCCGGTCTTTCTCATCTTGCCTGTATGTCTCACTTGTTGTGGTTGTGTATACACATACACGTCACCCTCTCCCTACCAGAATTAATGTAACTAGGGCTTGGTTGTGGATGTGGTAGGGAGGATCAACTGTAGTGAGAATCATATAATCATAGCCTCTTGAACGTTTAACAAGTACTAAGTTAAGAAATTATCAAGTTAAGTTTGGTTTATCTATTTAATATTACAATTAGTGTCAACTTAATTTATATACCTGGCGTTTCCAATGGAAACGATTTCTCAGCCTCAATTACTTATGTCCGATGTCAGGCAGAAGACCTACCTAGACACCTGTCTATTTAGAATGCTGGACCACCTCATTGTAAACAACATCTATTGCAATAAAGAATTCTTGAATTGAATTGAATTGAATTTATGACCAGTCACTGAGGACCATTGAAATCATGAACTCTGAAACATGTAGAGAAAGGGAGAAAAATGATAAACTTAGGGAAATACCTACGTAGAAATAAGATCCACTAGTCCTCCTGAGTTTCCACTAGTCCTCACAGACCAGAAGGTAAAATCTAATATGGCACAAAAGACATACAAATGTCAACTAGACTATACACTTGACTTTTATTTCCACTTCAGTAACTGTAACCAATAATGAATAACTCTGCAATAGCCAGGGCTGTAAAAAAAAGTTGGTTGTAAAAAAAGTTGGTCGTAAAAAAAAGTTGGTTGGAAAAATTGTCGTTAAAAAAAAGTTGGTCGGAAGAAAAAATTGTCATTAAAAAAGGTTGGTAAAAAAAAGTTTGTCGTAAAAAAAAAGTTTGTCGTAAAAAGTTTGTCGTTAAAAATTGTCTTTAAAAAATAGTCCGTCGGAAAAAAATTGTCGTTAAAAAAAGTTGGTCAGAAAAAAAAGAGTTGGTCCTTTAAAAAGTAGTAAGCTAGGCTAGGCTAGGCTAAATAGTTGGTAACTTACTTTTAAAATTTAGAAAATGTGTTTGGCAGTGTCCATTGGAGCACCTGAGGCAGGTGAGGGGGGTGGTGGGCAGAGGGATGGTGTGGGAGGTTGGATGGCCTTCTGCAGACCTATCATGGTTGGAGAAGCATCTAACTAACAGCCAATCAACTCCCTTGGCTAAACCTAGAAAGGCTGTCAATCAGCCTTCAATAACATGTAGGTGTGAAATCTATGACTGATTGAAAGGATTAGATATGGCATCCTCGCCTGATGTCACATCTAAGCTTAAACACCTCACAGACAGTTAACCAAGTTATCAAGATGTAGATGCAGTATCAGTGATTGGCACATTTCATAGTGACCCATTTGTTTTCTCAGCTATAAATAGCTGAGAAAACAAAAATTGTTATCTCACTGCAACATGTGTCATTAGCCGTATTAGACCCACGGTGGGCACTTCTCATGAAACGTCGACAGAGTTTCTAGACCTGCATTTCATGATAATGAGTCAGTTATAGAAAGCTTGGTATCCGATTGAATCCAGTTTTATATATAATAAGTGCCTTGGATTGTAGAGGCAGTTGTGTTCCAACAATTTACTGGACGTTTATTTTAATTTGAAGATATTAATTTGATTGCCAAAAATGGCTAAAATCACAGGGGGCCTACGTCGGTGTAGTAGGAGCTTAGTAGGCCTAAGGTGTAGGAGGGAGAGAGAGAGAGGGAGGGACAGAGAGAGATCGAGAGAGAGGAGGAGGAGAATGACTGATATAAGAGGGTTTCATGGAAAAAAATTTGCACCCCCCCCACCTATACATCTATCAATTTTCCTTCCCCTCCCCGACTACCTCCCTTGTTCTCCCTCGCCTATTATTATACTCGGCCTCCGTGGCCAAGACTGCGGTATCCTTTGATGTTCCTGTACTCGGCCATACTATCTTACTCCCTCGCTATGGGAGACAGAGTATACCCCCCTCCTTATTAATAATGAGTAATGTCTGGACAGGTACATTCTTTCTCTGAGAGAGACAGAAAAAGTGTCAAAAATAAAGTTTGTCCAAAAAAATAGCTGGTTGAAAAAAAAACGGTTGAAAAAAATTGTTGAAAAAAAACTTGATCGAAGTTGGTCGAAAAAAAGTTGGTCGTAAAAAAAATTAGTCAAAAAAAAGTTGGTCGTCAAAAAAGTTGGTCGAAAAAAAGTTGGTCGTAAAAAAAGTTGTGTCTCCCTCCCCTTTCATCCCCCCCGCCTCCTTCACCTCTCCTCTTCTTCCTCCACAGCTTCGATCCCTTCCTTCTTCCTCCTCCTACCTTCCTGTCCTCATCCTCTTCCCCCCCGCCCCCCCGCCCACACACATACACACCTATACCTCTTCAATAATTCTCTCCCCCAAATTAAGGGGCCCCCGGTCACCCTAGCTATACAATGTGAACTTTTCTGGTTTTGTCTCTTCATTTCAAAGCCTATGACACCAACTATGTTCAAATCGGACTATTATTTCAAAAGTTATAGCATGTGAGCTTGGCTAAATATTGGCTATGTATGTATGTACAAAGCATATATATATGCTCCCCGAATGCAACCACTAAGGTCTGTATATTGGCTCTGTTGGTATAGGCCTATTCCCGAATGCAACCAGAGTCACGCTCTCTCGCGTAGTTTGACCCTCCTCAGTCCTCTAACAGAGAAGAAAACCCCGGTACCAGGCGGGCCTGTACATGTACTGGTACCCCGTGCTGCCATTTTCCTCAAGGAGCCGGGCACTCGGCGCTGGGAACGATTTCTATATGGTATGGAAAAATGCTAGATGGATATGGGCCTTGAATGTAAGCAACAAGGATGACGGGAGATAGCGGGGAGGGGGAGATGGGAGAGAGGATATAAGGGAACAGGGGGAGGCGAGGTGCAAAGTGTTTTTTTACAAGATCACATTATTGGAATGTTCTATTGTTTGGAGGCTTTATCACTTATAGCTATATCAATCGATGTATTAAATTTCAGGATCTATGTAATATATCCTTTCGTTTTAAAGGTCCTCGTATGGACTACATTTAGTTACTTTACTGTTTATTGACCCAGTAAATAATTATATTCAGATTTTTTTTTTTCAAAAACGAAAATATCAAACTTAAAGAAATACTTATATGATTATTAGACTGTTTACTACCATTGGAATCGGCTTGATCTCATCTTTTCAAATATCATTTTCCTGAAACACATCACATTTCATATTATACTCACCTTGCTATTAACGTGTATTATCACGTGTCATATTACCTCTTGAATGTGTTAGATAGATGTGCTAGTTCAACATGTGCTTTTCAACCTGTATGTAGACTGCAGCAGCAGGTAGAAGGCCACAATTGTTCTTGTGTTACCTGTTCTCCACTGTTTTACTGTGAATCATATCTTGAGATGCTGGATAAATAAAATATTTAAAAAAGATTATTGTGAGTAAATTTGGTAAGATTGTGTCTGTGGCAATAGAAGGCAGCTTCAACTGATCAACTTTATATATTTACAGGTTGACATGGAAGGCATGATGCATCGCAGTGTGACTCATACAGGGGAGACAGGACAGGCAGCAAATGCTACAAGTGTGACTAGTGCACCTTCTCTACTGATGTCAGAAGGCATGATGCATCACAGTGTGACTCATACAGGGGAGACAGCACAGGCAGCAAATGCTACAAGTGTGACTAGTGCACCTTCTCTACTGATGCCAGAAGGTATGGTGCATCACAGTGTGACTCATACAGGGAAGAAACTACACAAGTGTAGTGTGTGTGTTGACGGCTTTACAGAGAGCAGTAGTTTAGAGAAACATTTGCTGACACACGGTGCTGTCTCTGCCTATAGGGCCACACTGACTGGATCCCTGAGGAAACACAAAATAACACATACTGGAGGATCCAGAATACATCAGACTCATGAGGGGAAGAAATTTCATAACTGTAGTGTGTGTGTTAAAGGGTTTAAAGTGAGACATTGTTTAGAGAAACATTTGATCACCCACTGTGCTGAGAGGAAACATAAGTGTACTGTGTGTGACTATAGGGCAGCATCAGCTAGTAACCTGAGGAAACACATGAGAACACATACTGGGGAAAGGCCTTATACATGTACTGTGTGTGACTTTAGGACAGCACAGGCTGGAGACCTGAGGGGTCACATGAGGACACACACTGGAGAAAAGCCTTATGAATGTACTGTGTGTGACTATAGGGCAGCACAGGCAAGAGACCTGAGGATGCACATAAGAACACACACTGGAGAAAAACCTTATAAATGTACTGAGTGTAACTATAGGGCAGCACGGGCTGGACACCTGAGGATACACATGATTAAACATACTGGGGAAAAGCCTTATGAATGCACTGAGTGTGACTTTAGGGCATCAACAGCTTCTAGCCTGAGGAGTCACATGACAACACATACTGGGGAAAAGCCTTATAAATGTACTGTGTGTGACTATAGGGCAGCAGAAGCTGGAACACTGAGGAGACACATGAGAACACACACTGGAGAAAAGCCTTATAAATGTACTGTGTGTGACTATAGGGCAGTACGGGCTACACACCTGAGGATACACATGAGAACACATACTGGGGAAAAGCCTCATGAATGTACTGAGTGTGATTATAGGGCAACACAGGCTGGAGGACTGAGGACTCACATGAAAATACATACTGGGGAAAAGCCACATCAATGTACTGTATGTGACTATAGGGCAACAGCCATTGGAACCCTGAGGATACACATGAGAACACATACTGGGGAAAAGCCTCATAAATGTACTGAGTGTGACTATAGGGCAACACAGGCTGGAGCCCTGAGGAATCACATGAAAACACACACTGGAGAAAAGCCTTACAAATGTACTGAGTGTGACTATAGGGCAGCAGAGGCTGGACACCTGAGGAAACATAAGAGAACACATACTGGAGAAAAGCCTCATAAATGTACTGAGTGTGACTATAGGGCAGGACGGGCTGGAGGCCTGAGGACTCATATGAAAACACATACTGGGGAAAAGCCTTATGAATGTACTGAGTGTGAATATAGGGCAGCACAGGCAACACACCTAAGGACTCACATGAGAACACATACAGGGGAAAAACCTCATAAATGTACTGTGTGTAACTATAGGGCAGCATGGGCTGGACACCTGAGGATACACATGAGAACACATACCGGGGAAAAACCCTATAATTGTACTGAGTGTGACTATAGGGCAGCACAGGCTGGAGGACTGAGGAGACACATGAGAACACACACTGGTGGAAATTTTGCGTTATGAATGTACTGAGTGTGACTATAGGGCAGCACTGAGGAAACACATGAGAACACATTTGGCTGAAAATACATGAAATTCAATTCCAAAACTAAGAAAAAAACATCAATTAAAGATGGCCAACAAGATCTTACCCTGGGTAACAAACCTTTATCAAGATCTGAAGATTATAACTATCTGGGTCTTATTATCGATGAAAAGCTATCTTTCAAATCACAAGTAACCAATACGGTGAATAAGGTGAAATGGAAGGTAAAACTCTTATCCGATGCTCGTTACATGCTAATAAAGAAGGTGAAAATTGATATTATAAAAATGCTAGTTATCCCCAATATTGATAGGGGCGACATATTCTATTCTAGCTCGAACAAGAGCCATATCAAAAGGCTGCAATCCTTACTTTATGCAGTGGTAAGAGCAGCTTTAAATGTGAACAAGAGATCTAATGTAGAAACAGATTTCCTAAAAATGAACATATTGCCAAATGCTATTAGAATGCAGGTACATGTCTTAGAGTGTGCCCACCATCTTGCAAAAAATGAGAAAAACATAGATCGTAGGAAGCTTCCTACACGCAGCCATACGGGAAATAGAAAGAATCTTATCATCAGACATCCCAGAACAGTAAGGAAAGAATTTAGAACTAGGATGGTGGCAGAACTCAGAACTCATGCTCAGATAGAATAGGCATTGACTTTTGTACAAACTTGCACTATCTGTATACTTATCACTATCAGGTCTAACCTCACCTTTATGTTAAACAGAACTTTATGTGTAAAACCCTTCAAGGTTGAATGTTAAAGACACTACAATTATAACTCTATACTTTTGTGACTTTTAGCCTCATTAATTGTGATTATTTAACCTCAATACTCCTTAGTGCTCGCACACAAATGTAAACCCTCTCAAGTATATGAGTAGGCAAGCTGATATGTACTTGTAAAACTGTTAAATGCCGTACTGTTCTCTATGGATTACATACTGTATGTATAGTGTTGCTATAGAGCTGGAGTTGCCATTGCCCCTCCCTCCATGACTCATGTATTCTGAGGGGCCTATCAGAGATAGAGCCCCGCCCCCTCCAGGAGTTAGCATGTGAGCTTCTCCTGTGAGGGGTTCCAAAGATAGGAAGAATAAACAGTCTAGATTTCGCAATCCTTGGAGTAACTTGTCTGTCCTCCTGTCCCTTCTCCTTCTACTAGACTCCCTTGTCTATCTACCAGCTAGCCCCCCATTACAACTGTATTGCAGTGTTATAACTCCACTAGGTGGCCTTCACTTTAACGAAACATACTGTACCGTATGGAATCGTTATATACATGTCTTTACATGTCTTACTTTATTAACATGTCTAAGTCTAAGTTAGATAGAAATGTAACACTAAGTCAATATTTTATCTTATTTTATCATTCATTTATCAAGTAGCTTTAGTCATAGAACTCTTTAGTCATGTGAACCTTATTCCAAAACATGGTAATTGCCGGAAGAAATGGGTCAATTCTTCAGATTTTTCCCATAGGTATATCGACCAATTTGTCTTCCTCATAAGCGAAATATATCTTTAAGACAAATATATCTTTAAGACAAATAAAAAACCTCTTATCTTATCTTAAAAGGCTTGTTAATAGCAGATTATAGATGTTTACTACTGCAGGGTGGTACTCACTATTACCAGCATTGTATTATTATAATAATATTGTGTAGTAGATTTAGAGTGGACACAGAGTTGTCATTAGTGTCTCTATTCTACACCAGGTCGCCTACCTGTCCAGTGCTTGTAGTGTATACAAACTCACTCTACTAGAGGCACTGATGTACATCATATCCTACCTGTCCAGTGCTTGTAGTGTATACTAACTCACTCTACTAGAGGCACTGATGTACATCATATCCTACCTGTCCAGTGCTTGTAGTGTATACAAACTCACTCTACTAGAGGCACTGATGTACATCATTTCCTATGTTTTATCCAAGTCTATGTATTACCAGTCGTTGGTTTAGCACATACTGTAAACGTTTTATTTATATTTAGTGAAATTTGATTCAACCTACACCATTCTTCAATGCCATTAGGGTCCTTTTGTAAATAAACAATTCTCCATAAATCTACAGGTTTGTCTCCATACAATATGGTATTATTGGTGAAAAGACGGACTCCACTATAATAAACTATCAATTAAATTGATTTAAAGAATTAACACCAAAACTGTAAGAAAGACGATGAGAGTTAATGTTTGCTTGAGTTTTTATTATTATGTGACCAACGTTTCGGAGATCATTTCTCCTTCATCAATTATCAATAGCCCACTTGCGTGGTGGCCATCTTGGATTTCGGTCGCGCAAAGGATTGTGGGGGTTGATGTATTGCACGCACCATTGCACACTATGATGCCATGATTGATGGTATGGAAACTTTTCATGAATCTAAAAATATCAGATCAGTGGCCTTTTTATTATTAGCGATCAAGCTGATTCCAATAATGGTAAACATTAGGACATGTATGTAGTAAGTATTTCTAGACTTTAAGTTTGATATCTCTATTCTTGGAAAAATAACTGAAAGATATTCCAGTTATATGGATAAACGTAGAACACAAGACACAACACGGGGAGGCCACTTAGGTGGCAGCCACGTGAGCCGCCAAACTCCCACACTGAGCAATTAACTGAAGTGAGAAGTGATGAATTGCTCTCTCTTCAACCGCTCTTCCCATGGAGTGGTTAAATATAACAGAACGGCCCACGATTTCCAGTCGCCGATCTGTTTAATTCCATCAAGGGGAACACCGATGGAATATAAGTAAGCTGCGCCGCTTCTGCGCAGCGAATGAGTGGCGTATGAAGAGGGATCCAGGCCAATTAAGGCAACACAAAACTTGATAAACACAAGCAAGTCACTATACGTCACCGGAACAATATTAACTGGGGACTTCTTCCAGAAAAGTGGAGCATCCAACGGGGCCGGATATTCGTCAAAGTGCTTCCTCAACAAGGTAGGTACGCAAAACCAAGGGTTGCTGGTCTTGAATATCGGAATCTCCAAAACTCTAGAGCGATGCTTCAAAGTCTTAGACGAATAGACTGAGATGACTATCCCATGAGCGTTGAAGACTATATCACTTCTTCTAACGTAATGATTATCCGTAGAAGAAGGCACAAGGTTAGATTTGCGCAACAGCGACCGAAAACCCAACATCATGAGGGACCACATGGCAAGGTTGTAGTCCGTAGGGGGAAGGGCCATGCGAATCCTCTTGAATTCTCCCATGGAGAGGGGCAGCTTCCTACTGACTTTGTCGCCTAGGAGATTCTTGAGACCTGCAAGAACCAACTTGATTTGGAAAGAGTCCCTAAACCCACTACTATAATCGAAGAACTTGTGCAGGGTAACGAGTGCTGAAAGGTAGTTGTTATTAAACCAGGAACCTAGAGACGGTCTGGACAGATGTTGGAACAGGGGTGACTCCAATTTGCTCACAGAACTGAAAGTACTTCCGCCATTGGGACCTCCTGGAAGTGAGGGTATTCTGGGAATAAGCCATTCCGATGACCTGAGACAGCTTTATGTCCAGCTCCATCGTCGACACTGCAACATACATTAGATAGACGAACGTGAAACATAGAGTTAGTGAAATGTATTCTAGATAGGTAATCAGGCATGTAGTTATACTCTCCCGGTATATGAATAGCTGTGATGACGAAGTTAAACTTTGCAGACAGCCATAATAAGGATCTCAAAATGGCCATGCAAGACGGGTTAGAGCTGGTCCCACCATTGATGCAATACATAGCTTGAGTGTTATCGACATGGGTAAACACATGTTTGTTGGAGAGCTTGTAAGAGAAAGCTCTACAAGCTAAAAACACGGCGAGCAACTCCAAAAAATTGATATTGGCATCCACAGGTAGCACACTAGCCAAACTAATACTGCGCCAGTGAGTGTCCAACACATCAAGAGAGCATTCAGGCAGAACAGAGGAGTTGAAGTAGCCACAGATCCAATCATCGTCTGAAATGGCACCGTAACCAGACAGAGAGGCATCTGAAAAAATGTGGCAGGCCGAAACAAAATGGTGTGGTATCATAGAGGCAGAGCCGTTGAAATGGGGGGCATACAGGGTCCACCAATTGAGATCTTCTTTGAAGCCTGTTGACAGCCTAAACCGAGGGTTCCCTTCCGGCAGACCCTTAAGAAGCAGCGTAATTCTCTTCGAAAAAGTTCTGCCCCCACGCACAAGCTTCGACATGAAATTCAGGAGACCACACAATCTCTGGACTTGCTTCTTCGTGGCTCTCTGGCGATCCTTGAAGAAGGCTAACTCCGCATGAAGCTTATCAAGCTTCTTTTGGGGAACACGCATGGTCATAGAATCAGTGTTGAATTCCACTCCGAGAAAAACAGCCACACGAGAGGGAGCAGTGCACTTTTGCCAAGCCACGCGGAATCCTAAGCAGAGCAGTAAGTGAATTAACACACTCTGTTTAAAGGCACAATCATCAAACGATACTCCAACCACGGCAAAGTCATCCAGGTAATTATACACACCAAAAATGCCTCTGCGAGCTAGGCACCGAACTACAAAGTTCGACAGCATGGTGAAAATATATGGAGCAGAGCGTAAGCCGAAACATAGGTTGGTATCGTACAAATATTTCAGAGTTCCATTAAAATCCCATTGAATGCCTTGGTAAGTCCAATCCCTCTCGCCAATATTTCAGCCAAGTAGTCAACACTATTGTAGGAGAAAGGCTGAAAAGTGGTGTGCATAAAATTGTTGATGGAGAGTCCAATCGGCCTTTTGCAGTCTGTAATGGGCCTGTAAGATCCATTAGGCTTAGGTACCGCACCAAGCGCATGAACACACCGCGGCATCTCGTCAGCAACACAATACTTGCCGTCCGTCAGTTCTGCAGCAATGAGCGAATCTATGAACTGAAAAGCATCTGGGTCATAAACTGACTTGTAATTCTGACACAAATAAGCAGGGACGTCGGCATCATCATTCACGATCTTAAATCCAGACAAAACTCCTAGTTTTATATACGACTTGAGGTACGAGTCGTTCTCATAGGCAGTCTCATAAATCCAAGCGCTGGGGTTAAGTTGACACGGAACAGGTCCAATGGCATGATGATCGTGGGACAACACTGGGTAAATAACAGGAGTATCACAAGGAAAACAATTGGCATGATCTTCAAAAGCTCGCCCATGGCCAGCCCAGAAAGGTAAACATTCACTAACCCAGTTACCAGAAAGAACAGAGCTAGTCCCGAGATCGGATGTACGATAGCCCATCACCGATGGGTCACTGGAGCGACCATAAACACCGGCAACAAACCCGTCACTCCGACCAAGACTAGGTGCTCCCGCTGAAACCAGGTCAGAGACAAGTTCACAATCCACATCTGAATCATAAGAATCATCCAAAGTTTCACCTTCTCCGAAATAACCTTCCGAATTAGTATCATAGTCTAGTAAACAAGGCAAAACAACATTCGCACTAGGTGACTGAAGCACAACATCAACATCAACGACGCCATGACAGGTAACGTTCAACTCTCGCGAGCTCTGAGAATCCCTATGACGTCACTGGGGTTTCCCTGGCTTGTCCCAGCTGGCCTGGCAGCCGATAGCGCGGTGACTCCCCTGACACTTCCTGCAAACATGAGGTACATCGCAACCGCCACAGTTATGATAGTTGTACATATAACAAATATCCAAGGGAAAATCGCTGGGAACGACAACCTTGGAGTTATTGGACTTTGATCTGTTGCTCTTAGTTTGACGAGTATGGCCTGCATTTGTCTGTGGATGAGCCTGAGAATGACGGCGATGTGTCTCACTGAAGGCTAGGCCGACGGCTACCTGCAACCCCGGGACAATAGTAGGGGTTTCCCCGTTCACGAAGGCATTGACAATCTCTCTATCCAATTCCACATAGGCCTTATCAGTGTACTCTCTTCTGCCTGAATGCTTGGCAATGATGGACATATGGCATAAATAGGTGGCTAAATCCCCTCCAGTGGCTAACAAATGGCAGGCGATGAGGGTCATGCCATACCACAACTCCCCCAAATTTAGCTTAGAATGATCGATATTCTTGAGAGGAGTCCCGCCCATTAAATGTTGTACGTGAAACTCGGGTCGAAAAACCATACCTCTCTTAGAAGTAGCGCTGGTCGGATCCAAAGACTGGGCCAGGTTGTTTATAGCGACCGAAATGGCATTCGACCCAACCGTATAAGGAGAACTCCCGGGGGTTCCAGAGCTCAGAGGAGCAGTCAAACCCCCAAACAGAGAGGGAGAGGTGGCATACATAGGAGTCGGGGCGGAGGAGTACATGGGGGTCACAACGGGAGTCACCACGCCCCCCGAAGCAGTAGTAGTAGGAGAGGTAGCTGTGACTGGAGCAGTAGTAGCAGGTCGAGTAGCAATTGTGGATGGCGGTTTGACCATACCGCCCATACCACCGAAGCCTGTCAAACCGGTTCCAGTATGTCCAACAGGTCCACCTAGGCCAGTGCCCATGAGTAAATCACATAAACTGTCCAATTTAGAATGGATATTCAAGCAACAGGTGTGTCCTAGTTGGGGCGTGAAAGTGTTCTGAAGAGAGCTGGCTTGAGAGCTGGCTTGAGGTTTGCACTAGCCACTAGGTGGCGGTCAAGTTGACCATATAGGTCTATAACCATAGGGGGTTATATAATGCCAAATAGTTAAATATATTCTATAAGCTGACCTTAGAAATACATGAATATATTTAATACACTGTCCTGGTATTTGGTACATGTATTTATGCTGCTAACATTGTGAAGTACCCAACAAATGAAAACATTCCCACAACGACATCTTGTGAGGATAACATGTTGAAAATTTTAAGCTTTGCAACTTGTGACTCCTTTTCCTGAAACACATCACAGCTTATTTGCATGTTAATGTATGCACATGCCCTGCAGCACCACCAGTGCATGATGGATGTGATTGGGAGGTGGGCCTGTGCAGATGTAATAATGAACCTGTGGTGGAGGGAAGGACATTCAGGGAACAGCCACCATAGCAGCAACATCTCATAGTGGAGTCATTTATACACAATTACAACAACTAGTTTAACAGGTATGTATGTTCAACATTCAGAAAATAGCCTCGGAAAATGAATCTTGTATTTAATGTTATTAATTACACTGAGTTAGACATTATCTGTGTGATAGATTAGTAACGATTTAGAAGTAAAACATGTGTCTTCCATATTGTCTCATCATCATATATCATATTGACTTAAGAATATACTTTGGACATTAGAGAAGTGTACAATCATATGTTGAGTCAATGATATATAAACATCCATGCTGTGTATGTTCTAGATTGACTAGCTGTTAAATTAATTCATTAATACAATTGTCTCATGTTCTGGACCTATACTGGCCATATATGTATTGTAAATATAGGACTGTATTAACCATTAATTCATTAATACAATTGTCTCATTTTCTCTACCTATACTGGCCATATATATACATTATTATAAACATAGGAGAGTCTATTAACCATATCCTAAGCACAGAAGCAAGGCTAGTGTTGTAGGTCATACAATGTAACTAGGTCAGTAGCCTCCAGGTGTGACAGTAGCCTGGAGGCAGGAAGTGTAACTACCATTGGTTGACCCAGTCTGTACAGGTGTAGCTTATGTTAAAATAACATTTAGGAATGAAGAAGAATAAATCCAGTAGAGAATACTTTATGATTATATTTAAATCATGTTCATTGGTATTTCTAAATTATGAATATTTATTACATCACTCACATTCCATGTATGGAAATAGATCTATGGTTTAGTCGAACAAAATATTGTATTTTTCTTATTCATTTTATTCTGCATGATTAAACAATATTTAATATCCCACCATTCAATTGCCTCTTATCATATATCCTTAATGTAGCATTTCCTATTGGTTAGGTAATTAAATCTATATAGTGGTAACTGATATATACAATTAAAATATGCATAAATAAATGATAATTAAATCTGTATAGTGATAACTAATACATACAATTATATTATGTATAAATAAATGGTAATTTTATTTGCAGCTGAGGGAATATGATACCTTTTAATAGGGGAGTTGTATGTGAGGGAATATGATATCATATAATAGGGGAGTTGTATGTGAGGGATTATAATATCATATAATAGGGGAGTTGTATGTGCAGCTGAGGGAATATAATATCATATAATAGGGGAGTTGTATGTGAGGGAATATAATATCATATAATAGGGGAGTTGTATGTGCAGCTGAGGGAATATAATATCATATAATAGGGGAGTTGTATGTGAGGGAATATAATATCATATAATAGGGGAGTTGTATGTGAGGGAATATAATATCATTTAATAGGGGAGTTGTATGTGAGGGAATATAATATCATATAATAGGGGAGTTGTATGTGAAGGAATATAATATCATTTAATAGGGGAGTTGTATGTGTAGCAGAGGGAATAAAATATCATATAATAGGGGAGTTGTATGTGAGGGAATATAATATCATATCATATAATAGGGGAGTTGTATGTGAGGGAATATGATATCATATAATAGGGGAGTTGTATGTGCAGCTGAGGGAATATAATATCATATAATAGGGGAGTTGTATGTGAGGGAATATGATATCATATAATAGGGGAGTTGTATGTGCAGCTGAGGGAATATGATATCATATAATAGGGGAGTTGTATGTGAGGGAATATGATATCATATAATAGGGGAGTTGTATGTGCAGCTGAGGGAATATGATATCATATAACAGGGGAGTTGTATGTGAGGGAATATAATATCATATAATAGGGGAGTTGTATGTGCAGCTGAGGGAATATAATATCATATAATAGGGGAGTTGTATGTGAGGGAATATAATATCATATAATAGGGGAGTTGTATGTGCAGCTGAGGGAATATGATATCATATAATAGGGGAGTTGTATGTGAGGGAATATAATATCATTTAATAGGGGAGTTGTATGTGAGGGAATATAATATCATTTAATAGGGGAGTTGTATGTGAGGGAATATAATATCATATAATAGGGGAGTTGTATGTGAGGGAATATAATATCATATAATAGGGGAGTTGTATGTGAGGGAATATGATATCATATAATAGGGGAGTTGTATGTGAGGGAATATGATATCATATAATAGGGGAGTTGTATGTGAGGGAATATGATATCATATAATAGGGGAGTTGTATGTGAGGGAATATAATATCATATAATAGGGGAGTTATATGTGAGGGAATATAATATCATTTAATAGGGGAGTTGTATGTGAGGGAATATGATATCATATAATAGGGGAGTTGTATGTGAGGGAATATGATATCATATAATAGGGGAGTTGTATGTGCAGCTGAGGGAATATGATATCATATAAAAGGGGAGTTGTATGTGCAGCTGAGGGAATATGATATCATTTAATAGGGGAGTTGTATGTGAGGGAATATAATATCATATAATAGGGGAGTTGTATGTGAGGGAATATGATATCATATAATAGGGGAGTTGTATGTGAGGGAATATAATATCATATAATAGGGGAGTTGTATGTGAGGGAATATGATATCATATAATAGGGGAGTTGTATGTGCAGCTGAGGGAATATGATATCGTATAAAAGGGGAGTTGTATGTGCAGCTGAGGGAATATAATATCATATAATAGGGGAGTTGTATGTGAGGGAATATAATATCATTTAATAGGGGAGTTGTATGTGCAGCTGAGGGAATATGATATCATATAAAAGGGGAGTTGTATGTGGAGCTGAGGGAATATAATATCATATAATAGGGGAGTTGTATGTGAGGGAATATGATATCATATAATAGGGGAGTTGTATGTGCAGCTGAGGGAATATGATATCATATAATAGGGGAGTTGTATGTGAGGGAATATGATATCATATAATAGGGGAGTTGTATGTGAGGGAATATGATATCATATAATAGGGGAGTTGTATGTGAGGGAATATAATATCATATAATAGGGGAGTTGTATGTGAGGGAATATAATATCATATAAAAGGGGAGTTGTATGTGAGGGAATATGATATCATATAATAGGGGAGTTGTATGTGAGGGAATATTATCATATAATAGGGGAGTTGTATGTGAGGGAATATGATATCATATAATAGGGGAGTTGTATGTGAGGGAATATTATCATATAATAGGGGAGTTGTATGTGAGGGAATATAATATCATATAATAGGGGAGTTGTATGTGAGGGAATATAATATCATATAATAGGAGAGTTGTATGTGAGGGAATATAATATCATATAATAGGGGAGTTGTATGTGAGGGAATATGATATCATATAATAGGGGAGTTGTATGTGCAGCTGAGGGAAGATGATATCATATAATAGGGGAGTTGTATGTGAGGGAATATAATATCATATAATAGGGGAGTTGTATGTGAGGGAATATAATATCATATAATAGGGGAGTTGTATGTGAGGGAATATGATATCATATAATAGGGGAGTTGTATGTGAGGGAATATAATATCATTTAATAGGGGAGTTGTATGTGCAGCTGAGGGAATATGATATCATATAAAAGGGGAGTTGTATGTGAGGGAATATGATATCATATAATAGGGGAGTTGTATGTGAGGGAATATAATATCATATAATAGGGGAGTTGTATGTGAGGGAATATGATATCATATAATAGGGGAGTTGTATGTGAGGGAATATTATCATATAATAGGGGAGTTGTATGTGAGGGAATATGATATCATATAATAGGGGAGTTGTATGTGAGGGAATATAATATCATATAATAGGGGAGTTGTATGTGAGGGAATATAATATCATTTAATAGGGGAGTTGCAAGTGTTAGGAATTATCTATGGAAACCAAATGCATTATGGGAGGACCTCAGGATCATACTCAATTACATCCATTTTCTACATTTTTTGGCCAAAATTAAATTCAATCCCAAACGGGTCAGTCCACAATAGATAAAATCATACATATTTTTCGAAGTATTTTCAGCGTTAATTACATTTCCAATACCCAGCACAAGTGTTTCATCTAACAAAATACACTATAATGTAATATAATATAATCTTGTCAATCTCAAACTAAACCAATTATGCTCTATGAGTACAGGTTACCATTTTCATCATATCATAGCTCTATCCTTCAAGTTTTTCTTTAGACTAGTCCATGACATGCCCTTGTACTCGACATTAAGCTGATTCCACATGTGTGGGCCCAAATAGTTAGGGCTCTCTTTTATTTTTTCTGTTCTTGGCTGTATTACCACCATGTTGGTACCTTCTGTCTGTCTGGTATGTGTAGGCAACGCTTGTACATAACCCTTTAAGTTCTACAGATTGTACATAAGACCTAAAATGGCTATAAAACCTCTCTGTTCAACTGATATCTTGACATAATATCTAGTATAGGTGTAATATTATTAAATTCAATCAATCTGAGTCCCCTGTTGAACACTTTGTATTTTTCTAATTATATTGGCATTTGCTAACCTGAGGAACATTAATCCATATTCAATGAGGGGCAATACATGGGCTTTTAAAATAGTTACCGTCGATTTCTGATCTATGAAAAATCTAATACTACTCAGCTGATTAATTTTCGCTTGTACTGAGTTCAGGCCATTGAACTAACAAAGAAATATATGAGAAGTAAGATCCTATCTAATATTTACAAACGACCCCAAGTTTCCTCCAAAATCAGTGGGGCTGATGAAACTGAGAAAATTTTTAACTTTATAAACAATACTGAAGGGGCATTCGAATTAGCCATATCCAAAAGCAGTAACCACAAAGCCTCAAGTCTCAAACTTATGCCCACAAAGGTTTTAAAACCCTGTATGTTAGCGTTAAGTAAACAATTGTCATATTTGTTTAACATGTCGGTACAAACGGCGAAAGTGCCGGTGGCTTTTAAAACGGCCGTTGTGACTCCACTGTTTAAGGATGGGAAAAAGAATGATACGGGAAATTATCGGCCAATCTCCTGCGTAAACCTCCCGGCTAAAATACTGGAGAGCTGTATTCAGCGGCAGGTAGCTTCCTACTTAGAAAGAGAGAAACTGTTATGTGATTCGCAATTTGGCTTTAGAGGAGGGAAATCATCAATGATGCCCTGGATCATCTATTCACTTATACTTGTGATAACATTAATAATAAAAGATTAACAGATAATTATGGTATTTTTAGACTTCAAAAAAGCGTTTGATACCATAATATATAATATGAATATTTTACTTAACAAATTGTAAACTTTTGCCATAAAAGGAAATCCCCATAACTGGTTTCAGGACTATCTAAAGAATAGAACCCAAAGGGTTGTTTTAGATGGGCATCTCTTCTCTTTACAAAAAGTAGTATGTGGAGTTCCGCAGGGGACATCTCTGGGTCCTCTAATGTTTTTACTTTATATTAATGACTTGCACAAGGTAATTAAAAACAGCCAAATACAACATTTTGCCGATGATACGGTTATTTATAGTTTTAGAGACAAAAAGTCTGATAACACGAAGGGATTACAAGAAGATATTAATAGAGTAGCGAGTTGGTGTACCGAAAATAAGATTTTGTTAAATATAAAAAAATGCAAGTCTATGACTGTCAGCTTGACACCTGGCAAAAGTAATCCGGTTCAAAATTTCAGTATTGGTCAACAGGAACTTGAACGGGTTAAATATAATAAATTCCTGGGAGTTGAGATAGATGAGAGTCTGAAATTCAAAACTTTCCTTGAAGAGAAAATTTTAGAAGTTAATATGGCGTCTCTTTCCACTAGAAGGGACAGTCATATCCTTGAAATTGCTTTTAGGAAATCCCTGATTGAATCAAACTTAGATAATAGGAAAGTAGCCCTAAGAGGGCTAAGCAAAGGTTAAAAACTACAAGTTATTCATCCGAACAACGAAAGTTTAAAAAAATCGTATATTTATAAGGCGTCCACAATGTGGAACAATCTTCCCCAAAAGCCTAGGGAAATCCCAAACAGAAGAGAATTAAATTTTAGACTTTATCTCAAGAACTCTTACCCCCAGGAGTTTGATGAATACTTAAAAGAGGACAGTATTATCTTGTAATAAACTAGCCCTCTTCTTATAAAACAACTTGGTAATATGTTAGTTGGAACTGTTGGTAATATTTGTGGGTTGGGGGAAGGGGGGAAATAAGCATGTAAGCCTTTTGTTCAAGACTGAGATATCGGTTAATCGGTTTTTAACCGACGAGAAGGGTTAGGGGTAACAAACTCATCGCATTGTTGATTATTCACTGCATTGTCTAATATTATTACTTTTGTTGACGTGAGCTATTAATTCCGACCAGTATAGGAAGGAACGTTATGCTATGCAACTCCGACCAGTACAGGGAGGATTCGTCTTTTGATAAATGGTGACTGTGAGATTGTACCGAAATATTTTAAAATGAAAGCAATTAATAACGCCTAATATTATAGCCTCTGTGAACGGCTTTCTAATACAAGGAGCCGACGAAGCATGTTCTTATATTTACCAGGATAGCGGAAATTTACATATTGAACCTATTAGGAGTATTAAGGAACATCTTGAAGATCACGTTGGTCACCTCAAATGCTTTACACTTTTCTTCTACACCAGGAACAATTGAAAAACAAGGCGACGTATATAACATCTAATCCAGACATATTGTGATCGAAAATAATGACTTGAAAGAACACTTGGAGTACTACTCCTTACGTTACACGGACCTCTTTAAAATGTACAGAGTATAATGTTTGTACGTCAACATAATTATTCCATGTATGATCAATAACTTGTTTTCTGTAAATTTTAGACTGTACTTTCAGTCCGATAATTCTACGCAAATCAAGATTCAAAATGGTGACAATACAAGTCCCTTATTGGACAGCACAATCTAATTAGGTGACAACAGCAGAATATTAAATGTAGCCCTGTAAGTCATATTGTCAGTAAATTTGGTAAGATTGTGTTAGTGGCAATAGAAGGCAGCTTCAACTGATCAACTTTATATATTTACAGGCTGACTTGTGTACCTTCTCTACTGATGTCAGAAGGAATGATGCATCACAGAGTGACTCATACAGGGGAGACAGGACAGGAAGCAAATGCTACAAGTGTGACTTGTGTACCTTCTCTACTGATGTCAGAAGGCATGATGCATCACAGTGTGACTCATACAGGGGAGACAGGACAGGCAGCAAATGCTACAAGTGTGACTAGTGCACCTTCTCTACCGATGTCAGAAGGTATGGTGCATCACAGTGTGACTCATACAGGGGAGACAGGACAGGCACCAAATGCTACAAGTGTGACTAGTGCACCTTCTATACTGATGTCAGAAGGCATGATGCATCAAAGTGTGACTCATACAGGAGAGAAACTACACAACTGTAGTTTGTGTGTTAATGGCTTTACAGAGAGCAGTAGTTTAGAGAAACATTTGCTGACACATGGTGCTGTCTCTGCCTATAGGGCCACACTGACTGGAACCCTGAGCAAACACAAAATAACACAAACCACAGGAGCCAGAATGCATTACACAGGGAAGAAACTTCACAACTGTAGTGTGTGTGTTAAAGGGTTTGAAGTGATAAATTGTTTAGAGAAACATTTGCTCACACACTGTGCTGAGAGGAAATATAAATGTACTGAGTGTGACTATAGGGCAGTACAGGCTGGAAACCTAAGGACACACATGAGAACACATACTGGAGAAAGGCCTTATAGATGTACTCTGTGTGGCTATAGGGCAGCACAGGCTGGAACTTTGAACAGTCACATGAGAACACATACTGGAGAAAGGCCTCATAAATGTACTGAGTGTGACTATAGAGCATCAGAGGCTGGAGTCCTGAGGCTACACATGAAAACACATACTGGAGAAAAGCCTTATAAATGTACTGAGTGTGACTATAGTGCAGCACAGGCTGGACACCTGAGGATACACAGGAGAACACATACTGGGGAAAAGCCTTATAAATGTACTGAGTGTGGCTATAAGACAGCACATGCTGAAGCCCTGAGGATACACATGAGAACCCATACTGGAGAAAAGCCTCATAAATGTACTGAGTGTGACTATCGAGCAACACAGGCTGGAACCCTGAGGAGTCACATGAGAACACATACTGGGGAAAAGCCTCATGAATGTACTGTGTGTGACTATAGGGCAGCAAAGGCTAGAGACCTGAGGATTCACATGAGAACACACACTGGTGAAAAGCCTTATCAATGTACTGAGTGTAACTATAGGACAGCAGGGGCTGGACACCTGAGGAGACACCTGAAAACACATACTGGCAAAAAACCTTATAGATGTACTGTGTGTGACTATAGGACAGGAGCGGCTGATTACCTGAGGACCCACATGAGAACACACACTGGGGAAAAGCCTTATAAATGTACTGAGTGTGACTATAGGACAGCACGGGCTGGATCCTTGATGAGACACATGAGAACACATACTGGGGAAAAGCCTTATAAATGTACTGAGTGCGACTATAGGACAGCATGGGCTGGACACCTGAGGACCCACATGAGAACACATACTGGGGAAAAGCCTCTTAAATGTACTGAGTGTGACTATAGGGCAACACAGGCTGGTAACCTAAGGAATCACATGAGAACACATACTGGGGAAAAGCCCTATGAATGTACTGAGTGTGACTATAGGGCAGCACATGCTGGAGCCCTGGGGATACACATGAGAACGCATACTGGGGTAAAGCCTTATAAATGTACTGAGTGTCACTATAGGGCAGCACAGGCTGGTCACTTAAAGAATCACATGACATCACACACTGGAGAGAAGCCTCATAAATGTACTGTGTGTGACTATAGGACAGTACGGGCTGGAGACCTGAGGAGACATATGAGAACACATAATGGAGAATAGCCTTCTATATGTACTGAGTGTGACTTTAGGGCAACACAAGCTGGAACTTCTGAGGAGACACATGAGAACACACTAGAGAAAAGCCCCATAAATGTACTGAGTGTGACTATAGGGCAACAGATTCTGAGAACCTGAGGAATCATATGAGAGCCTCGTAAGCCTCATAAATGTACTGTGTGTGACTATAGGGCAGCACAGCCTGGTGGACAACTCATGCAAAGGCTTTTTATAATAGACTATGTGACATTTACTGCTGTAAACATTGTGGTTCTCTCTTAGGGTTGAAGGTATCCCACAGCCTGGTTGTATGCAGTCAACCAATTTTTTTTTTTACTCCTGGTTATAAAAACCACCGCTACATGAGTTCTAGTTACTGTATAATTTAGTCCACCCCTACATGAGTTCTAGTTACTGTATAATTTAGTCCACCCCTACATGAGTTCTAATTACTGTATAATTTAGTCCACCCCTACATCAGTTCTAATTACTGTATAATTTAGTCCACCCCTACATCAGTTCTAATTACTGTATAATTTAGTCCACCCCTACATCAGTTCTAATTACTATATAATTTAGTCCACCCCTACATGAGTTCTAATTACTGTATAATTTAGTCCACCCCTACATGAGTTCTAATTACTGTATAATTTAGTCCACCCCTACATGAGTTCTAATTACTGTATAATTTAGTCCACCCCTACATGAGTTCTAATTACTGTATAATTTAGTCCACCCCTACATGAGTTCTAGTTACTGTATAATTTAGTCCACCCCTACATGAGTTCTAGTTACTGTATAATTTAGTCCATCCCTACATGAGTTCTAGTTACTGTATAATTTAGTCCACCCCTACATGAGTTCTAATTACTGTATAATTTAGTCCACCCCTACATGAGTTCTAGTTACTGTATAATTTAGTCCACCCCTACATGAGTTCTAATTACTGTATAATTTAGTCCACCCCTACATGAGTTCTAGTTACTGTATAATTTAGTCCACCCCTACATGAGTTCTAGTTACTGTATAATTTAGTCCATCCCTACATGAGTTCTAGTTACTGTATAATTTAGTCCACCCCTACATGAGTTCTAATTACTGTATAATTTAGTCCACCCCTACATGAGTTCTAGTTACTGTATAATTTAGTCCACCCCTACATGAGTTCTAATTACTGTATAATTTAGTCCACCCCTACATGAGTTCTAATTACTGTATAATTTAGTCCACCCCTACATGAGTTCTAGTTACTGTATAATTTAGTCCATCCCTACATGAGTTCTAGTTACTGTATAATTTAGTCCACCCCTACATGAGTTCTAATTACTGTATAATTTAGTCCACCCCTACATGAGTTCTAGTTACTGTATAATTTAGTCCATCCCTACATGAGTTCTAATTACTGTATAATTTAGTCCACCCCTACATAAGTTCTAATTACTGTATAATTTAGTCCACCCCTACATGAGTTCTAGTTACTGTATAATTTAGTCCATCCCTACATGAGTTCTAATTACTGTATAATTTAGTCCACCCCTACATGAGTTCTGATTACTGTATAATTTAGTCCACCCCTACATGAGTTCTAATTACTGTATAATTTAGTCCACCCCTACATGAGTTCTAATTACTATATAATTTAGTCCACCCCTACATGAGTTCTAGTTACTGTATAATTTAGTCCATCCCTACATGAGTTCTAATTACTGTATAATTTAGTCCACCCCTACATGAGTTCTAATTACTATATAATTTAGTCCACCCCTACATGAGTTCTAATTACTATATAATTTAGTCCATCCCTACATGAGTTCTAATTACTGTATAATTTAGTCCACCCCTACATGAGTTCTAATTACTGTATAATTTAGTCCACCCCTACATGAGTTCTAATTACTGTATAATTTAGTCCACCCCTACATGAGTTCTAGTTACTGTATAATTTAGTCCATCCCTACATGAGTTCTAATTACTGTATAATTTAGTCCACCCCTACATGAGTTCTGATTACTGTATAATTTAGTCCACCCCTACATGAGTTCTAGTTACTGTATAATTTAGTCCATCCCTACATGAGTTCTAATTACTATATAATTTAGTCCACCCCTACATGAGTTCTAGTTACTGTATAATTTAGTCCATGTCTACATGAGTTCTAATTACTGTATAATTTAGTCCACCCCTACATGAGTTCTAATTACTGTATAATTTAGTTCACCCCTACATGAGTTTACTGCTTAATTTAGTCCACAGTTCTAATTAGAAATGTATACAGTCTAGATATCTGATTTGTTAGTTGTTAATTTGGATTATATTACAGAAGTGGAATTTAAGTGTTTATGTTATGTTGCATTGATCCACAAACTCCTGGTTGTGTTGCTTGTCATTGATGTGATGTTCCAGGTTGAGGCATTTTATTCAAGGAACCACATTTATTAACCCTTTCACTGTTATTTTGTGTCTGTGTCACTTGATTTGAATAAACTTGTTTTATTCTTGAAATCCTGAAGTTTACAAGTTGTAATGGATAATCCATGGGGCGTAAGGGACCAATGTTTTATTACAAATAACACTACAGAGCCTTGGCCGGCGAGAGTAAGTGTTTGTAAGTATACAGAGCCTTGGCCGGCGAGAGTAAGTGTTTGTAAGTATACAGAGCCTTGGCCGGCGAGAGTAAGTGTTTGTAAGTATACAGAGCCTTGGCCGGCGAGAGTAAGTGTTTGTAAGTATACAGAGCCTTGGCCGGCGAGAGTAAGTGTTTGTAAGTATACAGAGCCTTGGCCGGCGAGAGTAAGTGTTTGTAAGTATACAGAGCCTTGGCCGGCGAGAGTAAGTGTTTGTAAGTATACAGAGCCTTGGCCGGCGAGAGTAAGTGTTTGTAAGTATACAGAGCCTTGGCCGGCGAGAGTAAGTGTTTGTAAGTATACAGAGCCTTGGCCGGCGAGAGTAAGTGTTTGTAAGTATACAGAGCCTTGGCCGGCGAGAGTAAGTGTTTGTAAGTATACAGAGCCTTGGCCGGCGAGAGTAAGTGTTTGTAAGTATACAGAGCCTTGGCCGGCGAGAGTAAGTGTTTGTAAGTATACAGAGCCTTGGCCGGCGAGAGTAAGTGTTTGTAAGTATACAGAGCCTTGGCCGGCGAGAGTAAGTGTTTGTAAGTATACAGAGCCTTGGCCGGCGAGAGTAAGTGTTTGTAAGTAAGTCATTGTGGAGTACATGTGGGTCAGATTTTCAGAAAATGTACAATTGGCAGCTGTACACGTTTAGTAAATTCTGCTAAATTAATGACATATTGGGCCATATTACCAGGCTCTAGTAGCTGTTTGTTAATGACATATTGGGCCATATTACCAGTCGTTGGTTTAGCACATACTGTAAACGTTTTATTAATATTTAGTGAAATTTTATTCAACCTGCACCGTTCTTCAATGCCATTAAGGTCCTTTTGTAAATAAACAATTCTCCATAAATCTACAGGTTTGTCTCCATACAATATGGTATTATTGGTGAAAAGTCGGACTCCACTATAATAAACTATCAATTAAATTGATTTAAAGAATTAACACCAAAACCGTAAGAAAGACGATGAGAGTTAATGTTTGCTTGAGTTGTTTTATTATTATGTGACCAACGTTTCGGAGATCATTTCTCCTTCATCAATTATCAATAGCCCACTTACACGGCGGCCATCTTGGATTTCGGTCGCGCAAAGGATTGTGGGGGTTGATGTATTGCACGCACCATTGCACACTATGATGTCATGATTGATGGTATGGAAACTTTTCATGAATCTAAAAATATCAGATCAGTGGCCTTTTTATTATTAGCGATCAAGCTGATTCCAATAATGGTAAACATTAGGACATTAGGTATGTAGTAAGTATTTCTATACTTTAAGTTTAATATTTCTGTTCTTGGAAAAATAACTGAAAAATATTTAAATAGTTAAATATATTCTATAAGCTGACCTTAGAAATACATGAATATATTTAATACACTGTCCTGGTATTTGGTACATGTATTTATGCTGCTAACATTGTAAAGTACCCAAAAAATGGAAACATTCCCACAAAGACATCTTGTGAGGATAACATGTTGAAAATTATAAGCTTTGCAACTTGTGACTCCTTTTCCTGAAACACATCACAGCTTGTTTGCATGTTAATATCTGTGATGTGTTTCAGGAAAATGAGTCATAAGTCGCAAAAAAAGCATTTTGAAATATCAACATATTTGAATAATTGAGATCAAGCCGATTCCAATGATAATAAACAGTCTAATAATCTAATAAGTATTTCTAGATTTTAAGTTTGATATTTTCGTTTTTGAAAAACAAAGTCTCCAATATTTCTGGGGGTCAATCAACAGTAAAGGAACTAACTGTAGTCCATATGAGCACCTTTAAAACGAAAGGATATTACATAGATTGTCCTGAAATCTGGTACATCGATTGACATAGCTATAAGTGATAAACTCTTCAAATATCAGAACATTCCAATAATGTGATCTTGTGAAGAAAACACTTTGAAAAATATCAATTTTGCGACTTGTGACTCATTTTCCTGAAACACATCACAGCCTGTTTGCATGTTAATGAATGCAAATGCCCTGGAGCAACACGTGTCCATGATGGATGTGACGGGGAGGCGGGTCTGTGCAGATGTAATAATGAACCTGTGGTGGAGGGAAGGTCATTCCGGGAACAGGCACCATAGCAGCAACATCTCATAGTGCATAGTCATTTATTATGTGATTAATTTCCCGAGATTTTGTGTCATAGGCATTTGCTTGAAAATAAACCCCAAGGCCCGAAGGGCCGAGGGGTTTATTTTCAAGCAATAGCTGAAGACACAAAATCGAGGGAATTAATCACTTTAATAGCCGATTTTTGGATTCAATAACACTGTTTAAACACATATTAACAAATATATGGCTTTAAAAAAGGTTGTAGATATACTTACAGCATGATGAATTCCAATAATTTAGCTCCTCAACTCGAATACATGGGTTACTATTTTACATCTGACATGGAAAGGACCGAGTCACAACGCCGCCTTTATAACGTCCAAATTAGCATGTTTTACACATTTAAAACCAATACATTTTAATATTTAGTTTATTTTAGCTCTGTCCAACCAATATCACATATGTAAACCTGATGATAACTTCACAATGTCGGTTACGTCAGCCGCATTCTCCGTTCCAGAAACAAACGAAGCTTCCACTTTTTGCAGGCAACCAAGCATCAGACTTCTGGTTTACGAATGCCGTGTCCGTGTGTCTAGGGACTTAAAAAAGAAATAAATAAAACATTTGAATCGGTAGAAATGTTTTAAATATTGTTTTAAGCTGACAGCGAAGTTTTCCTCTATGGAAATCAAGTAATAAATGAATGGCGAGTTCAGAAACCATGTGTTTACACACCGCAAGTTTGTACCGCTTTAGTCGGAATCTATATGATATAGCGACGGCTGGCAGAATGAAGCTGCAGCTACAACAGCCAATCAGAGGTGCGTATTCACTTATGTTTACGTTCAGCCACCCAGCGCGATTTTGCAAGGTTCCGCTGCTTGCTATCCAAAGCATCAGAGACTTCCGGTTTCCGTATGCCGTGTTGCGTGTGTCTATGGACTTTTTTGAATGGAATGCCGATTTCAGAAGCTATACGTGCTTACGCTATAGACCGGAAGAGATGTGGAGATCTTTCGGCATAGCCACTCATGTGCACCGTTCACTTGGCGTTGCATTGTGTACGGTAGTCTATATAGCGCACGGAGGATTTCATTTGAAAGTGCCCCCACGTCAACAAACCGGAGCTTGCACGATGTCTACTGTCGTCACGTGTCGAGGCCTAGGCTGTGATTACTTGGAATTTTCCCTATTTCGTTGCTTACCACCATTCAGCAAGCAGATCATGCTAAGTACTAGGATATTTGGAACATTATTGGTGATTTTGGAGATATTGTGTAGAGTTTTACATAGCCTGGGCTTGTTTCGTCTGATTGTCACTGACAGTGACACTGGGAGTCAGCCATTGCTTGCACGATGTCTACTGTCGTCACCTTATGGCGAACCCTATGCCCTAAAACACTTTAAAATGGCTAATATTTCCATCGGAAACAATGGAGAAAAGACTTTTGGGTGACCAGGACTTTATACACGTTCAAAAATGAACGCGAAATCGACGACAAACAACTAGTTGATGAGGTAAGTGATTGAGCGGAAACGCCGGCTGGGATTTATTTTAACTACATCCGCAAAATAATTCTACATCCGAAAAATAAACCCCTGAATCCGAAAAATAAACTACTACATCCGTTTTCCGGTTTGACGACTTCCTGTCCAAACAGTAATTTATAAGTATCCAGAACCCCAGCAGAATCCAAAGATCTGCTATTAAACACAACTACAACAACCATAGCAGCAACATCTCCCTGCTCTCCACTCCACATAGTGTTGTACATTAGTGCAGTCATTTATACACAACTACAGCCACCATAGCGGCAACATCTCCCTGCTCTCCACTCCACATAGTGTTGTACATTAGTGTAGTCATTTATAGACAACTACAACAACTAGTCTAACAGGTATGTATGTTCAACATTCAGAAAATAGCCTTAGAAAATGACTGAATCTCGTGTGATAGATTATAATAATATCAACTTAAGAACATATTGACTTAAGAACATTGCTCAGACATTACAGATCAATGTACCATCATATGCTGTAACATGTAATACTTATAACAAAGATAAACAATATATATATATCTATAAGATGACTTCAATAATATATAAGCACTAGCAAAGTACACATCCTCCGGGCAGTCACCCTCTATCGCCACACTTCCCCCTCTCCCTCTTTTCCCTCCCCCTCTTCTCTGACTTTCATACCTGTTTTTCTCTCCCAACCCTATCTCCGATTTCCCCCCCCCTCTCTCCCCTCTTCCTCATGCTCCCCCTCCCCGCTTTCTCTCTCTCCCCTCTCTCCCTTTCCCTACATCATCTCCCTCCTCTCTCCCCCCTCTTCTTTCCCTCCCCCCTTTTCCTATTCCTACACCCTCTTCTTCACTCTCCCACTCCTCTGCATGCAGTTACAGAGTGTAAAATAAACACCTGCCCGTGGCCAAATGCGGGTAAAACATTATGTGGGCGGGTAAAACCCAAAAGTTACCCACCCTCCTCAAAAACGAAAACATTCTTCCAAAGATATCTTGTGAGGATAACATGTTGGAAAATATACATTTGGTGATTTGTGACTCCTTTTCCTGAAACACATCACAGCCTGTTTGCATGTTAATGTATGCACATGCCCTGCAGCACCACCAGTGCATGATGGATGTGATTGGGAGGTGGGCCTGTGCAGATGTAATAATGAACCTGTGGTGGAGGGAAGGACATTCAGGGAACAGCCACCATAGCAGCAACATCTCATAGTGGAGTCATTTATACACAATTACAACAACTAGTTTAACAGGTATGTATGTTCAACATTCAGAAAATAGCCTCGGAAAATGAATCTTGTATTTAATGTTATTAATTACACTGAGTTAGACATTATCTGTGTGATAGATTAGTAACGATTTAGAAGTAAAACATGTGTCTTCCATATTGTCTCATCATCATATATCATATTGACTTAAGAATATACTTTGGACATTAGAGAAGTGTACAATCATATGTTGAGTCAATGATATATAAACATCCATGCTATGTATGTTCTAGATTGACTAGCTGTTAAATTAATTCATTAATACAATTGTCTCATGTTCTGTACCTATACTGGCCATATATGTATTGTAAATATAGGAGAGTCTATTAACCATTAATTCATTAATACAATTGTCTCATTGTCTCTACCTATACTGGCCATATATATACATTATTATAAACATAGGAGAGTCTATTAACCGTATCCTAAGCACAGAAGCAAGGCTAGTGTTGTAGGTCATACAATGTAACTAGGTCAGTAGCCTCCAGGTGTGACAGTAGCCTGGAGGCAGGAGGTCCAAACTACCACTGGTTGACCCAGTCTGTGTACAGGTGTAGCTTATGTTAAAATAACATTTAGGAATGAAGAAGAATAAATCCAGTAGAGAATACTTTATGATTACATTTAAATCCTTTTCATTGGTATTTCTAAATTATGAATATTTTTTATATCACTCACATTCCATGTATGGAAATAGATCTATGGTTTAGTTGAACAAAATATTATATTTTTCTTATTCATTTTATTCTGCATGATTAAACAATATTTAATTTCCCACCATTCAATTGCCTCTTATCATATATCCTTAATGTAGCATTTCCTATTGGTTAGGTAATTAAATCTATACAGTGGTAACTGATATATACAATTAAAAAATGCATAAATAAATGATAATTAAATCTATATAGTGATAACTAATACATACAATTATATTATGTATAAATAAATGGTAATTTTATTTGCAGCTGAGGGAATATGATACCTTTTAATAGGGGAGTTGTATGTGAGGGAATATGATATCATATAATAGGGGAGTTGTATGTGAGGGAATATGATATCATATAATAGGGGAGTTGTATGTGAGGGAATATGATATCATATAATAGGGGAGTTGTATGTGAGGGAATATGATATCATATAATAGGGGAGTTGTATGTGAGGGAATATGATATCATATAATAGGGGAGTTGTATGTGAGGGAATATAATATCATTTAATAGGGGAGTTATATGTGAGGGAATATAATATCATATAATAGGGGAGTTGTATGTGAGGGAATATAATATCATATAATAGGGGAGTTGTATGTGAGGGAATATGACATCATATAATAGGGGAGTTGTATGTGAGGGAATATGATATCATTTAATAGGGGAGTTGTATGTGAGGGAATATGATATCATATAATAGGGGAGTTGTATGTGAGGGAATATAATATCATATAATAGGGGAGTTGTATGTGAGGGAATATAATATCATATAATAGGGGAGTTGTATGTGAGGGAATATAATATCATATAATAGGGGAGTTGTATGTGCAGCTGAGGGAATATGATATCATATAATAGGGGAGTTGTATGTGAGGGAATATAATATCATATAATAGGGGAGTTGTATGTGAGGGAATATGATATCATATAAAAGGGGAGTTGTATGTGAGGGAATATGATATCATATAATAGGGGAGTTGTATGTGAGGGAATATGATATCATATAATAGGGGAGTTGTATGTGAGGGAATATGATATCATTTAATAGGGGAGTTGTATGTGCAGCTAAGGGAATATAATATCATATAATAGGGGAGTTGTATGTGAGGGAATATAATATCATATAATAGGGGAGTTGTATGTGAGGGAATATAATATCATATAATAGGGGAGTTGTATGTGAGGGAATATAATATCATTTAATAGGGGAGTTGTATGTGCAGCTGAGGGAATATAATATCATATAATAGGGGAGTTGTATGTGAGGGAATATGATATCATATAATAGGGGAGTTGTATGTGAGGGAATATGATATCATATAAAAGGGGAGTTGTATGTGCAGCTGAGGGAATATGATATCATATAATAGGGGAGTTGTATGTGAGGGAATATAATATCATATAATAGGGGAGTTGTATGTGAGGGAATATAATATCATATAATAGGGGAGTTGTATGTGAGGGAATATGATATCATATAATAGGGGAGTTGTATGTGAGGGAATATAATATCATATAATAGGGGAGTTGTATGTGAGGGAATATGATATCATATAATAGGGGAGTTGTATGTGAGGGAATATAATATCATATAATAGGGGAGTTGTATGTGAGGGAATATGATATCATATAATAGGGGAGTTGTATGTGAGGGAATATAATATCATATAATAGGGGAGTTGTATGTGAGGGAATATAATATCATATAATAGGGGAGTTGTATGTGAGGGAATATAATATCATATAATAGGGGAGTTGTATGTGAGGGAATATAATATCATATAATAGGGGAGTTGTATGTGAGGGAATATAATATCATTTAATAGGGGAGTTGCAAGTGTTAGGAATTATCTATGGAAACCAAATGCATTATGGGAGGACCTCAGGATCATACTCAATTACATCCATTTTCTACATTTTTTGGCCAAAATTAAATTCAATCCCAAACGGGTCAGTCCACAATAGATAAAATCATACATATTTTTCGAACCCAAGTATTTTCAGCGTTAATTACATTTCCAATACCCAGCACAAGTGTTTCATCTAACAAAATACACTATAATGTAATATAATATAATCTTGTCAATCTCAAACTAAACCAATTATGCTCTATGAGTACAGGTTACCATTTTCATCATATCATAGCTCTATCCTTCAGGTTTTTCTTTAGACTAGTCCATGACATGCCCTTGTACTCGACATTAAGCTGATTCCACATGTGTGGGCCCAAATAGTTAGGGCTCTCTTTTATTTTTTCTGTTCTTGGCTGTAGTACCACCATGTTGGTACCTTCTGTCTGTCTGGTATGTGTAGGCAACGCTTGTACATAACCCTTTAAGTTCTACAGATTGTACATAAGACCTAGAATGGCTATAAAACCTCTCTGTTCAACTGATATCTTGACATAATATCTAGTATAGGTGTAATATTATTAAATTCAATCAATCTGAGTCCCCTGTTGAACACTTTGTATTTTTCTAATTATATTGGCATTTGCTAACCTGAGGAACATTAATCCATATTCAATGAGGGGCAATACATGGGCTTTTAAAATAGTTACCGTCGATTTCTGATCTATGAAAAATCTAATACTACTCAGCTGATTAATTTTCGCTTGTACTGAGTTCAGGCCATTGAACTAACAAAGAAATATATGAGAAGTAAGATCCTATCTAATATTTACAAACGAACCCAAGTTTCCTCCAAAATCAGTGGGGCTGATGAAACTGAGAAAATTTTTAACTTTATAAACAATACTGAAGGGGCAGTCGAATTAGCCATATCCAAAAGCGGTAACCACAAAGCCTCAAGTCTCAAACTTATGCCCACAAAGGTTTTAAAACCCTGTATGTTAGCGTTAAGTAAACAATTGTCATATTTGTTTAACTTGTCGGTACAAACGGCGAAAGTGCCGGTGGCTTTTAAAACGGCCGTTGTGACTCCACTGTTTAAGGATGGGAAAAAGAATGATACGGGAAATTATCGGCCGATCTCCTGCATAAATCTCCCAGCTAAAATACTGGAGAGCTGTATTCAGCGGCAGGTAGCTTCCTACTTAGAAAGAGAGGAACTTTTGTGTGATTCGCAATTTGGTTTTAGAGGAGGGAAATCCATCAATGATGCCCTGGATCATCTATTCACTTATACTTGTGATAACATTAATAATAAAAGATTAACAGATAATTATGGTATTTTTAGACTTCAAAAAAGCGTTTGATACCATAATATATAATATGAATATTTTACTTAACAAATTGTAAACTTTTGCCATAAAAGGAAATCCCCATAACTGGTTTCAGGACTATCTAAAGAATAGAACCCAAAGGGTTGTTTTAGATGGGCATCTCTTCTCTTTACAAAAAGTACTATGTGGAGTTCCGCAGGGGACATCTCTCGGTCCTCTAATGTTTTTACTTTATATTAATGACTTGCACAAGGTAATTAAAAACAGCCAAATACAACATTTTGCCGATGATACGGTTATTTATAGTTTTAGAGACAAAAAGTCTGATAACACGAAGGGATTACAAGAAGATATTAATAGAGTAGCGAGTTGGTGTACCGAAAATAAGATTTTGTTAAATATAAAAAAATGCAAGTCTATGACTGTCAGCTTGACACCTGGCAAAAGTAATCCGGTTCAAAATTTCAGTATTGGTCAACAGGAACTTGAACAGGTTAAATATAATAAATTCCTGGGAGTTGAGATAGATGAGAGTCTGAAATTCAAAACTTTCCTTGAAGAGAAAATTTTAGAAGTTAATATGGCGTCTCTTTCCACTAGAAGGGACAGTCATATCCTTGAAATTGCTTTTAGGAAATCCCTGATTGAATCAAACTTAGATAATAGGAAAGTAGCCCTAAGAGGGCTAAGCAAAGGTTAACAACTACAAGTTATTCATCCGAACAACGAAAGTTTAAAAAAATCGTATATTTATAAGGCGTCCACAACAGAAGAGAATTAAATTTTAGACTTTATCTCAAGAACTCTTACCCCCAGGAGTTTGATGAATACTTAAAAGAGGACAGTATTATCTTGTAATAAACTAGCCCTCTTCCTTTAAAACAACTTGGTAGTATGTTAGTTGGAACTGTTGGTAATATTTGTGGGTTGGGGGAAGGGGGGAAATAAGCATGTAAGCCTTATGTTCAAGACCGAGATATCGGTTAATTGGTTTTTAACCGACGAGAAGGGTTAGGGGTAACAAACTCATTGCATTGTTGATTATTCACTGCATTGTCTAATATTATTACTTTTGTTGACGTGAGCTATTAATTCCGACCAGTATAGGAAGGAACGTTATGCTATGCAACTCCGACCAGTACAGGGAGGATTCGTCTTTTGATAAATGGTGACTGTGAGATTGTACCGAAATATTTTAAAATGAAAACAATTAATAATGCCTAATATTATAGCCTCTGTGAACGGCTTTCTAATACAAGGAGCCGACGAAGCATGTTCTTATATTTACCAGGATAGCGGAAATTTACATATTGAACCTATTAGGAGTATTAAGGAACATCTTGAAGATCACGTTGGTCACCTCAAATGCTTTACACTTTTCTTCTACACCAGGAACAATTGAAAAACAAGGCGACGTATATAACATCTAATCCAGACATATTGTGAACGAAAATAATGAATTGAAAGAACACTTGGAGTACTACTCCTTACGTTACACGGACCTCTTTAAAATGTACAGAGTATAATGTTTGTACGTCAACATAATTATTCCATGTATGATCAATAACTTGTTTTCTGTAAATTTTAGACTGTACTTTCAGTCCGATAATTCTACGCAAATCAAGATTCAAAATGGTGACAATACAAGTCCCTTATTGGACAGCACAATCTAATTAGGTGACAACAGCAGAATATTAAATGTAGCCCTGTAAGTCATATTGTCAGTAAATTTGGTAAGATTGTGTTAGTGGCAATAGAAGGCAGCTTCAACTGATCAACTTTATATATTTACAGGCTGACTTGTGTACCTTCTCTACTGATGTCAGAAGGAATGATGCATCACAGTGTGACTCATACAGGGGAGACAGGACAGGCAGCAAATGCTACAAGTGTGACTAGTGCACCTTCTCTACCGATGTCAGAAGGTATGGTGCATCACAGTGTGACTCATACAGGGGAGACAGGACAGGCACCAAATGCTACAAGTGTGACTAGTGCACCTTCTATACTGATGTCAGAAGGCATGATGCATCAAAGTGTGACTCATACAGGAGAGAAACTACACAACTGTAGTTTGTGTGTTAATGGCTTTACAGAGAGCAGTAGTTTAGAGAAACATTTGCTGACACACAGTGCTGTCTCTGCCTATAGGGCAACACTGACTGGAACCCTGAGCAAACACAAAATAACACAAACCACAGGAGCCAGAATACATTACACAGGGAAGAAACTGCACAACTGTAGTGTGTGTGTTAAAGGGTTTGAAGTGAGACATTATTTAGAGAAACATTTGCTCACACACTGTGCTGAGAGGAAATATAAATGTACTGTGTGTGACTATAGGGCAGTACAGGCTGGAAACCTAAGGACACACATGAGAACACATACTGGAGAAAGGCCTTATAGATGTACTGTGTGTGACTATAGGACAGGACAGGCTGGAGCCCTGAGGAGACACATGAGAACACATACTGGAGAAAGGCCTCATAAATGTACTGAGTGTGACTATAGAGCATCAGAGGCTGGAGTCCTGAGGCTACACATGAAAACACATACTGGAGAAAAGCCTTATAAATGTACTGAGTGTGACTATAGTGCAGCACAGGCTGGACACCTGAGGATACACAGGAGAACACATACTGGGGAAAAGCCTTATAAATGTACTGAGTGTGGCTATAAGACAGCACATGCTGAAGCCCTGAGGATACACATGAGAACCCATACTGGAGAAAAGCCTCATAAATGTACTGAGTGTGACTATCGGGCAACACAGGCTGGAACCCTGAGGAGTCACATGAGAACACATACTGGGGAAAAGCCTCATAAATGTACTGTGTGTGACTATAGGGCAGCAAAGGCTAGAGACCTGAGGATTCACATGAGAACACACACTGGTGAAAAGCCTTATCAATGTACTGAGTGTAACTATAGGACAGCAGGGGCTGGACACCTGAGGAGACACATGAAAACACATACTGGCGAAAAGCCTTATAGATGTACTGTGTGTGACTATAGGACAGCACGGGCTGGATCCTTGATGAGACACATGAGAACACATACTGGGGAAAAGCCTTATAAATGTACTGAGTGCGACTATAGGACAGCATGGGCTGGACACCTGAGGACCCACATGAGAACACATACTGGGGAAAAGCCTTATAAATGTACTGTGTGTGACTATAGGACAGCATGGGCTGGACACCTGAGGACCCATATGAGAACACATACTGGAGAAAAGCCTCATGAATGTACTGAGTGTGACTATAGGGCAGCATGGGCTGGGACCCTGAGGAAACACATGAGAACACATACTGGAGAAAAGCCTCACAGATTTACTGTGTGTGATTATAGGGCAGAACAATCTGCACACCTGAGGGAACACATGAAAACACACACCCCTACATGAGTTCTAATTACTGTATAATTTAATCCGTCCCTACATGTGTTCTAGTTACTGTATAATTTAGTTTATGTCTACATGAGTTCTAATTGGTGTATATTTATGTTAAATAAATATAAGTATAATTGGTCATCCGCCTACCTGGGCCTCCATAATATTCACTGCGGACAGCTGGTCCGTGGGTTGCTAGGGTGATTCCCGCCGCTGTATGTATAGCCATTGTTTGTTCGTGACAGCTTGTAGACGGACGTGGAAATTTATTTTTCTCGTACCAGTCCTGAGGCGCCATAAAAATCCACAGAAATAATTGCTATATGTCTCAGCAGATCAACTGTACCTTCTGCAGCGGCTTACATAAACGTCCAAGCTGCTGGGTGAAGTGGAACAAACAACAAAGGTTGGCAAAGAAGTCTTCGTCCAAAATGGATCCTGATAAGATCGCGGCCGTATTGGAGATGGATGTGAGTAAAATGCCACCAAATGACAGTGAGGATTACCTGAATCTAGTGGAGAAGGCCATTGTTGTAGCAGAGAAGAAGAAGTTGGCTCGTGACACTCTCCAAGATAAAATCGCTGAGGCAGAGGAAGCCTTAGCGAAGTTGACGGTGACCGCTCGTCCGGGCGGACATCATTCAGAGCCAGACCGTAGTATGGGCATGCAGGGTGCGGGTGCACTCTCTCCACCAGCTTTCCCCGACGTGAGTAAGTACCGTCCCGAAAGTCACTTAGATCAGGTCTCATCGTACGAATCTATGTCTTATAGAGATCTAATTTATGGAGGATTGTGTGTGCTTAATTCCCTCATGGAGACGCCTAACATGCCTGCTGTCAGCATCAAGGGATATTTAAATCACCTACAGTTTATCGCCTATAAGGCCCACCGTAATGCGTTTGTTGACGAGGCTCTGGTGGCCTACGAGAGGTCGACTACTACCAGAGTTCTCCAGGGCAAATCATTGAACTGGACTGGGGTGGATGGATTGTCTGAGTCAATGTTCTTGTCGGCTGACAATACTACGGCAGTACGAGAGATCTTAGCAAAGAAGGACAAGTTTTCTCGTAATAATTCCGGCTCTTTCGGTTCACGTTGTTCTACAAACCGGAAGTTGGTGGAAGAGCGTGGGCCGATGTACGACTTTGGTTCGTGACAGCTTGTAGACGGACGTGGAAATTTATTTTTTTTCTTTTTTGGAACTTTGGGGCAAATAAAATCCCGACAGATGTGTTCAGCAACTCCATATTTATTGTCATTACTTTCATCATACTCGATAGTGTTGAATAATTATACTGTATAATTTATAATTTATAATTTAGTCCACCGCTACATGAGTTCTGATAACTGTATAATTTAGTCCACCCCTACATGAACTCTAATTACTGTATAATTTAGTCCACCCCTACATGAGTTCTAATTACTGTATAATTTAGTCCACCGCTACATGAGTTCTAATTACTGTATATTTTAGTCCACCCCTACATGAGTTCTAAGTACTGTATAATTTAGTCCATCCATACATGTGTTCTAATTACTGTATAATTTAGTCCGCCGCTACATGAGTTCTAATTACTGTATAATTTAGTCCATCCATACATGTGTTCTAATTACTGTATAATTTAGTCCACCCCTACATGAGTTCAAATTACTGTATAATTTAGTCCCCCCTACATGAGTTCTAATAACTGTATAATTTAGTCCACGCCTACATGAGTTCTAATAACTGTATAATTTAGTCCACCCCTACATGAGTTACTGTTTGGTATGTTTATATAAATATGCAACAATAGTTATAGCAGCAGTCATTTAATGTCATTTATTGGAGTATATACATGTCTTGAACTTTAAAATTGTTTTAAGTAAATTGGAATATTGGAAAATGGTTGATAACATGCGGGACAAAAGCACTCTTCTTGAGCTTTTTATCTATGATTAATAGAATTTGTTATGATCTCATGGTATTTCTGTGCAAAGTATTTTTTGTACTTAAATTTTGTACCAATAATACCAGGAAGGTATATAGGGAGTAGTGTGATTCAAGCAGACCAATAATACCAGGCAGGTATATACAGGGAGTTGTGTGATTCAAGCAGACCATGTGTTAGTACCAATAATACCAGGAAGGTATATAGGGAGTAGTGTGATTCAAGCAGACCAATAATACCAGGAAGGTATATATAGGGAGTTGTGTGATTCAAGCAGACCAATAATACCAGGCAGGTATATATAGGGAGTAGTGTGATTCAAGCAGACCAATAATACCAGGCAGGTATATATAGGGAGTAGTGTGATTCAAGCAGACCAATAATACCAGGAAGGTATATATAGGGAGTTGTGTGATTCAAGCAGACCAATAATACCAGGCAGGTATACAGGGAGTAGTGTGATTCAAGCAGACCATGTGTTAGTACCAATAATACCAGGCAGGTATATAGGGAGTAGTGTGATTCAAGCAGACCATGTGTTAGTACCAATAATACCAGGCAGGTATATAGGGAGTAGTGTGATTCAAGCAGACCAATAATACCAGGCAGGTATATAGGGAGTAGAGTGATTCAAGCAGACCATGTGTTAGTACCAATAATACCAGGCAGGTATATAGGGAGTAGTGTGATTCAAGCAGACCAATAATACCAGGCAGGTATACAGGGAGTAGTGTGATTCAAGCAGACCATGTGTTAGTACCAATAATACCAGGCAGGTATATAGGGAGTAGTGTGATTCAAGCAGACCATGTGTTAGTACCAATAATACCAGGCAGGTATACAGGGAGTAGTGTGATTCAAGCAGACCATGTGTTAGTACCAATAATACCAGGCAGGTATATAGGGAGTAGTGTGATTCAAGCAGACCAATAATACCAGGCAGGTATACAGGGAGTAGTGTGATTCAAGCAGACCATGTGTTAGTACCAATAATACCAGGCAGGTATATAGGGAGTAGTGTGATTCAAGCAGACCATGTGTTAGTACCAATAATACCAGGCAGGTATACAGGGAGTAGTGTGATTCAAGCAGACCATGTGTTAGTACCAATAATACCAGGCAGGTATATAGGGAGTAGTGTGATTCAAGCAGACCAATAATACCAGGCAGGTATATAGGGAGTAGTGTGATTCAAGCAGACCAATAATACCAGGCAGGTATATATAGGGAGTAGTGTGATTCAAGCAGACCAATAATACCAGGCAGGTATATAGGGAGTAGTGTGATTCAAGCAGACCATGTGTTAGTACCAATAATACCAGGCAGGTATATAGGGAGTAGTGTGATTCAAGCAGACCATGTGTTAGTACCAATAATACCAGGCAGGTATATATAGGGAGTAGTGTGATTCAAGCAGACCAATAATACCAGGCAGGTATATAGGGAGTAGTGTGATTCAAGCAGACCATGTGTTAGTACCAATAATACCAGGCAGGTATATATAGGGAGTAGTGTGATTCAAGCAGACCAATAATACCAGGCAGGTATATATAGGGAGTAGTGTGATTCAAGCAGACCATGTGTTAGTACCAATAATACCAGGCAGGTATATATAGGGAGTAGTGTGATTCAAGCAGACCATGTGTTAGTACCAATAATACCAGGCAGGTATATATAGGGAGTAGTGTGATTCAAGCAGACCATGTGTTAGTACCAATAATACCAGGCAGGTATATATAGGGAGTAGTGTGATTCAAGCAGACCAATAATACCAGGCAGGTATATACAGGGAGTAGTGTGATTCAAGCAGACCATGTGTTAGTACCAATAATACCAGGCAGGTATATAGGGAGTAGTGTGATTCAAGCAGACCATGTGTTAGTACCAATAATACCAGGCAGGTATATATAGGGAGTAGTGTGATTCAAGCAGACCAATAATACCAGGCAGGTATATAGGGAGTAGTGTGATTCAAGCAGACCATGTGTTAGTACCAATAATACCAGGCAGGTATATATAGGGAGTAGTGTGATTCAAGCAGACCAATAATACCAGGCAGGTATATATAGGGAGTAGTGTGATTCAAGCAGACCATGTGTTAGTACCAATAATACCAGGCAGGTATATATAGGGAGTAGTGTGATTCAAGCAGACCATGTGTTAGTACCAATAATACCAGGCAGGTATATATAGGGAGTAGTGTGATTCAAGCAGACCATGTGTTAGTACCAATAATACCAGGCAGGTATATATAGGGAGTAGTGTGATTCAAGCAGACCATGTGTTAGTACCAATAATACCAGGCAGGTATATAGGGAGTAGTGTGATTCAAGCAGACCATGTGTTAGTACCAATAATACCAGGCAGGTATATATAGGGAGTAGTGTGATTCAAGCAGACCAATAATACCAGGAAGGTATATATAGGGAGTAGTGTGATTCAAGCAGACCAATAATACCAGGCAGGTATACAGGGAGTAGTGTGATTCAAGCAGACCAATAATACCAGGAAGGTATATATAGGGAGTAGTGTGATTCAAGCAGACCAATAATACCAGGCAGGTATACAGGGAGTAGTGTGATTCAAGCAGACCAATAATACCAGGCAGGTATATAGGGAGTAGTGTGATTCAAGCAGACCATGTGTTAGTACCAATAATACCAGGCAGGTATATAGGGAGTAGTGTGATTCAAGCAGACCATGTGTTAGTACCAATAATACCAGGCAGGTATATATAGGGAGTAGTGTGATTCAAGCAGACCAATAATACCAGGCAGGTATATATAGGGAGTAGTGTGATTCAAGCAGACCATGTGTTAGTACCAATAATACCAGGCAGGTATATATAGGGAGTAGTGTGATTCAAGCAGACCATGTGTTAGTACCAATAATACCAGGCAGGTATATATAGGGAGTAGTGTGATTCAAGCAGACCAATAATACCAGGCAGGTATATAGGGAGTAGTGTGATTCAAGCAGACCATGTGTTAGTACCAATAATACCAGGCAGGTATATATAGGGAGTAGTGTGATTCAAGCAGACCAATAATACCAGGCAGGTATATAGGGAGTAGTGTGATTCAAGCAGACCATGTGTTAGTACCAATAATACCAGGCAGGTATATATAGGGAGTAGTGTGATTCAAGCAGACCAATAATACCAGGAAGGTATATATAGGGAGTAGTGTGATTCAAGCAGACCAATAATACCAGGCAGGTATACAGGGAGTAGTGTGATTCAAGCAGACCAATAATACCAGGAAGGTATATATAGGGAGTAGTGTGATTCAAGCAGACCAATAATACCAGGCAGGTATACAGGGAGTAGTGTGATTCAAGCAGACCAATAATACCAGGCAGGTATATAGGGAGTAGTGTGATTCAAGCAGACCATGTGTTAGTACCAATAATACCAGGCAGGTATATATAGGGAGTAGTGTGATTCAAGCAGACCAATAATACCAGGCAGGTATACAGGGAGTAGTGTGATTCAAGCAGACCATGTGTTAGTACCAATAATACCAGGCAGGTATATAGGGAGTAGTGTGATTCAAGCAGACCAATAATACCAGGCAGGTATATATAGGGAGTAGTGTGATTCAAGCAGACCATGTGTTAGTACCAATAATACCAGGCAGGTATATATAGGGAGTAGTGTGATTCAAGCAGACCAATAATACCAGGAAGGTATATATAGGGAGTAGTGTGATTCAAGCAGACCAATAATACCAGGCAGGTATATAGGGAGTAGTGTGATTCAAGCAGACCATGTGTTAGTACCAATAATACCAGGCAGGTATATATAGGGAGTAGTGTGATTCAAGCAGACCATGTGTTAGTACCAATAATACCAGGCAGGTATATATAGGGAGTAGTGTGATTCAAGCAGACCAATAATACCAGGCAGGTATATAGGGAGTAGTGTGATTCAAGCAGACCATGTGTTAGTACCAATAATACCAGGCAGGTATATAGGGAGTAGTGTGATTCAAGCAGACCAATAATACCAGGCAGGTATACAGGGAGTAGTGTGATTCAAGCAGACCAATAATACCAGGCAGGTATATAGGGAGTTGTGTGATTCAAGCAGACCATGTGTTAGTACCAATAATACCAGGCAGGTATATAGGGAGTAGTGTGATTCAAGCAGACCATGTGTTAGTACCAATAATACCAGGCAGGTATATATAGGGAGTAGTGTGATTCAAGCAGACCATGTGTTAGTACCAATAATACCAGGCAGGTATACAGGGAGTAGTGTGATTCAAGCAGACCATGTGTTAGTATTTAATCATTTTCCAATCAATAAATTCTGGGTGAAGAGATGTGAATCAAATGTGATGCGTTTCAGGAAAATGAGTCATAAGTCGCAAAATTGATATTTTTCAAAGTGTTTTTTCACAAGATCACATTATTTATAATAATAAAGTAATGTATTATAAGACTTTTTAAGAAAACTCACCCCTTCTACAATTAGAATTTATTTACAGAGTTGAAAATTAGTATAATTAATTAATTAATATAATGGTATCTCAAAATCTTTTTTTAGCGACTTACGACTCATTTTCCTGAAACTCATCCCAAATGAGGTAGATGTACTTAGTATCACAGCTACCCATATACAGCTGTTAGAATATGGGTCAGATTTTCAGAAAATGTACAATTGGCAGCTGTACACATTTAGTAAATTCTGCTAAATTGGGCTGCAATTTGGTCAATACTAGGTGAATTCAACTATATTTGGCATTGCATTTATTCTAGCAATCTGTTTGGTTAGATTGAACTGTATTTTTAACTTTATTTTCTTCTAAAATTTTTGTTATTTTAGAAGATTGGCGAAGTAGAATTGTACATTTTCTGAAAATCTGATCCATATACTCTCCCTGTTTAGTGAACCCTACGTGCAGCATCTCATAGGAAGGCGGGAGGCTTGTATCGCCGCCTGGTGGTTACCAGCAACACTAGGAGCTGCTGCTGTACCGTCAGTAAACACGAGGTGGCGCCACCAAATGCCTCTTCCCCGTCGCTGCATAAATTGTGGGTGTGAAGGAGGGCGGGAGGTTGGGAAGGAGGGAGGGAGGAAAAGAGGCATTGAATCGGTTACTTTACGCCCTATTTTGACAATTTAGTTCAATTCAATTCATTTGTTTTCCAATTCCATTTGTCACTATATTTAAAAAGAGGAGATCAAACTGATTTCAATGATAGTAAACATGAAGGACATTTAATAAGTGTTTCTATATTTTATGTTTGATATTTGTATTTTTGGAAAAAATAGTTCGCAATGTTTTGTGTGGGTAATTATCAGTAAAGTAAATACATATACTCCATACAATGGCCTTCAAAACGCATGAATATATTTAATACAATGCCCCGACATTTGTTACATGTATTTATATGACTATATGTGGTAAACCGTCTAAATATCAGAACATTTCAATAAAGGTATCTTGTGTGTTTGCAAAAACCAGAAAGTTATTGATTGCTAATCTATTTACTGAAACTACTTTAAATTACTACATTTACTGAAAGTAGATGTATTGAAATTCTCTGAATAACAAATTGTAATATTTGATGGGGTTAAATTGACTATATGGAAAGGTCGGGACTTGTCTATAAGAGTTTGTAATGTATGGTAAATCGTATTGAAAGCTCACTATTATTGGTGTCAGTAGTCTAATAATCAAGTTAATGACGCAAGAAAACATCCACGTGGTGGACAGGCGTTTTTCTGTAACTATATTTAAATGTAGGCCAAATTTGTGATAATAAAAACACCAAAAAACATACTACCTTCTCATACTATCGAAAATTAAAGTTAAATCAAATTAAAGGAAAAGAGAACAAAATCAACTATCAATTATTGCCTCGATTATTGTTACGACACTTGACACGATGTATTGATCATTAATAATTCTTATATTAGATTCTGATGCTTATGTTATCATTGCCCTGTTATACGGGGAAACCATACGGCTGGATGTATGTGAAGAACAATATGTGATCTGTTTTGGGAAAATAAGTCACAAGTCGCAAATTATGGATTTTGAGATATCACCATAATTATTTGAAAAGAGGAGATCAAGCCTATTCCAATGATAGTAAACACTAGCACATCTAATATGTATTTCTGTATTTTAAGTTTGATATTTGTATTTTTGAAAAAAAAGTTTGCAATTTTTCTGTATGGGTAATTACCAGTAAAGTAACTAAATATACTCCATACAAAGGCCTTCAAAACGCAAGGATATATTCAATACAATGTCTCGAAATTTGTTACATGAAGTTATATGACTATAAATGCTAAACCCTCTAACAATCAGAAAATTTCAATAAAGGGATCATGTGATAAAAACACTGTGAAAAATATCAATTTTGCGATATATGACTCATTTTCCTGGAACACATCACATAATTATAGGTCAGATTTTCAGAAAATGTACAATTTGCCTTCACCAATCCTCTCAAATAACCCAAAATTAAGACAAAAATGAAGTTCAAAATACAGTTCAACCTAACCAAACAGATTGTTAGAATCAATGCAATGCCAAATATATTCGAATTTACCTAGTATTGACCAAATTGTAGCCTAATTTAGCAGAATTTACTAAAAGTATAGAGCTGCCAATTGTACATTTTCTGAAAATCTGACCCATAAAGGTTGGATGATTGGAGAATGTGTTTAGAAGCACGTGCGCCAGGCTGATGGGAGCTGCTGATAATTGCTGGATTGATTGACTAAATTGATTGATTCTGATTATTTCTTGTCGTGGCACGCGTTAGATAGTTATCCTTATATTGTCATGATAAATTGACTCAATTAGACAACGATTGAATATACCAAATATGACTTGTATGTTACTGGTATTGTTTCTCCCAAGGTTATGTGTGTATAACAGGGGTTTGTGAGAAAAGCATCCCATGATATAATGATACTTCCTGAATGAAAGAATATTTGTGGTGCCGGTGGGAGTCAGGCTGGTCTTGACTCTGTCCGGCACCGCATGTCCGCATGTCCAAATGCTTTCCTTCCGGCAACCAAGTCAGAGCCGGAGTGGCTTTAATTCTTTACAGAAATGATAGAGGTCATGGTGATTGATGCAGCACGCATTTCACCTTATTGTTCATTGATTGACATATGATGTCCATGTGAACGTGTAGACACCTTTTACTCTTGTAATCCCTTCTACTCTTATTTGATACTGCCTCAGCATTTAAGGGTTGTCCTGGTCGCTTCCAGCTGAGCGACAAGTACATAAATGTGATGTACTACAGAATAAAAAGAAGTTAAACAAAGTATAGTTTTCACAGTTTATATCCACAAGATCCCTTTTTGGAATATTTTCAATTTTGAAATGAATGCATACCACATCTCAGGACTGGGTATTGAATATAGCTATTCATATCTGAGGTCACCCAGCTAAGAATGTGTGATCACAGTGAGCTCACTGAGAGCTCACAATATTTATCACAGTGAGCTCATACTATGACCTCACGGGTGAGGTCAAAGTGTAACTTCACAGTGGCATCAAAATGATCTCTCAATGTGACCTCACAGTATACTCATACTATGATCTCACTGTGAGGTCATAAGTATGATCTCACTGTGAGGTCATAGTATGACCTCACGGGTGAGGTCAAAGTGTAACTTCACAGTGGCATCAATATGATCTCTCAATGTGACCTCACAGTATACTCATACTATGATCTCATGGTGAGGTCAATATCTAATGTCACAATGGCCTCATATTGTGAACTAACAGTATACTCTTACACAATCTCACTCTTATTAATCAATAAGATGACAAGGCTAGACTTGTTTTTGTTGTGCTCAGTGCTAAGGTAGAAAGTTTCTCCACAGAAGCATTTCGCCCAAGAGCATTCAAGGAGAGACTGCATATTATATGCAGTCCCTTTGCTTGACTTTTTCAGAGTTTCTCATCCATTTCCATCACTTAAACTTACCCTTAATACAATCCTCTCCTGTGGCTGACATAGGTATCCATTGCAACTTGGTGTTTGACAATCTGGGTACTTCAGTAGTACTCATAGTAATAATATTAGAATTATAAGGGTGCTTTCTTCACAACATTTTTCAACATCAAGCAGGTAAGTTATACAATTAAAGTATTGATTTCATTGCTTTCAATATTTCCAAGTTTATAAAGTGTAATATCTATAAGGTATAAATGCCTCATATAAGTATTACTAGTGAGACTTTTGTTCTAATATAAATTGTAAATGGCATGTAGTAACCTGTGAGGGCACCTAGTGAAAGCCAAGTTCTATGGTGCTGCCACCTGGTGAAAACAGTCGAATTGCCAATAACGTCGCCAATAATGCCAATAGAAAAAATTGGAGGCCAGATTTGAAAAGAGGGGAAAAAACTGGACTAGGTCAATATCTCACAAAATTTCTATGGGCCACCAGAAAAAAGTCGAATTTTTCACTTGTTCTGCCATAGACATGTACCTAAAAAGTCTGACCCTTCCTACCCACTTTACAATCTCAAACGAATCCTTTGTTTTGAATATGAAGGAATGCTTGGAATCGAAATTTCTTTGGCACCAGCGTTGAACAGGTCCCGCTGCATGCCATACTTGAAAATCTAAGCCCTAGCTGCCCTAAAAGTGGCCCGAATCGACTGTTCCGTTTTTGTTATGTTGTACAAAAATCGCCCAAACATGTTGCTCTTGGCCCGGTTGGAGGTGCATCAAGTTTTGGTCTCTCATAGCCTCCCACTTGCTCGTATCGATTCAAACCAAAGACCTGCGTGATCTAGAGACATTGACGGTCAAGTCTGTATATTTTTTGTGCACGGATCGGCCGATGCCACCCCGTCAGAAATTCGGGAAAAGTCAAAACCACTTACGGCATCCTATCGTTTTTTGGGGGTCCCGAATTTTTTTTTGTTCCGAATCCGGGCGCTCTAAAAACACCCTGAATCTCCGCCGAACGTTTCGATATTTGCAGCATCTACAGTCCGTAATGTCTTCTTTCAGTCTCTCAAATGGCAACTCTCAACAATGTCTACAACGTCTACGATATGGCGAAACGATCGGCCATGTCTGATCGGCGGGACGTTCGGCATGGCGATAATGGAAGATTTTATATTTCGACCAGACATGGCCTCACAAAAACACTGCTACGCTTTTATTTCTGGCCCGATTGACTTGTCCTTGGTATCTACGGAAACTAGAGACATGGGCCAACAATTGTGGGGGGTTATTTCTTTTCCATCAGCACAGGATAGCCGACAACTAGTGGGTCGAATGTCTCAAAAATTGGCACTCTACCAATGTTGCCAAAAACCAATCATTCATGTGAGATCACATATGCAAGATCACAAACATCTCACCCAGACCTCATAGTTCTGATCTCACATCTATGAGAAGTTTCTGTGCTCACTGAGATATCACAGTTGTTAGCTAAATGTGAGCTAGAACTTGTGAACTCACACTGAGATCACACTGAAACCATTCATGTGAGATCACATATGCAAGATCACAAACATCTCACCCAGACCTCATAGTTCTGATCTCACATCTATGAGAAGTTTCTGAGCTCACTGAGATATCACAGCTGTTAGCTAAATGTGAGCTAGAACTTGTGAACTCACACTGAGATCACACTGAAACCATTCATGTGAGATCACATATGCAAGATCACAAAAACCTCACCCAGACCTCACAGTTCTGATATCACATACATGAGAAGTTTCTGAGCTCATAGTGAGATCTACATGAGCTCACTTCCTAGCTGGGCAGGCTATAGAGTATACAGAACTACCCGGAATTTGAGGCGGGAGTGAATATTCACCGATGACGGTCAAGGGGCAGTAGCCCCGCGACCGTCATGGGTGAATATTCACGACGCCGAGAATTCAAGGGTTGTACTGTGTTTATTTCACCCTGCACACTAAACTAATGTTAAATTAACCTGATCTACAGCGATTTTGAGAAATAAATGGTTAAATAATTAGTTCTTTAGATAGATTTGCTTTGAAAACATAGCTCCAAAGAAGGACAGGAACTGGCAAAGATCAGAAAGCGCGCATGCGCACAGTGTTACAAAAACTAGGTCGAGCGTGTATTGCCCGTAAGCAATATCAAATTAGTTACCGACCAGCTAAACAATATCCAGACCCTATGTTATCTCTATGGGCTCAGCATATCGAGGGTGAAATAAATTTAACTACTTTACTAGTAATTGTCCACCCAGAAATATTGCAAACGTATTGGGTCCGCCGTATCATACCATCCCCTTTACCAACCAACACCATGCTGCAGCAATGGAGGGTATCTCTACTAGAGCTGTATCATACCTTCCCCTTTACCTACCAACACCATGCTGCAGCAATGGAGGGTATCTCTACTAGAGCTGTATCATACCCTTTACCTACCAACACCATGCTGCAGCAATGGAGGGTATCTCTACTAGAGCTGTATCATACCCTTTACCTACCAACACCATGCTGCAGCAATGGAGGGTATCTCTACTAGAGCTGTATCATACCTTCCCCTTTACCTACCAACACCATGCTGCAGCAATGGAGGGTATCTCTACTAGAGCTGTATCATACCCTTTACCTACCAACACCATGCTGCAGCAATGGAGGGTATCTCTACTAGAGCTGTATCATACCTTCCCCTTTACCTACCAACACCATGCTGCAGCAATGGAGGGTATCTCTACTAGAGCTGTATCATACCTTCCCCTTTACCTACCAACACCATGCTGCAGCAATGGAGGGTATCTCTACTAGAGCTGTATCATACCCTTTACCTACCAACACCATGCTGCAGCAATGGAGGGTATCTCTACTAGAGCCATATCATACCCTTTACCTACCAACACCATGCTGCAGCAATGGAGGGTATCTCTACTAGAGCTGTATCATACCCTTTACCTACCAACACCATGCTGCAGCAATGGAGGGTATCTCTACTAGAGCTGTATCCTACCATACCCTTTACCTACCAACACCATGCTGCAGCAATGGAGGGTATCTCTACTAGAGCTGTATCATACCTTCCCCTTTACCTACCAACACCATGCTGCAGCAATGGAGGGTATCTCTACTAGAGCTGTATCATACCCTTTACCTACCAACACCATGCTGCAGCAATGGAGGGTATCTCTACTAGAGCTGTATCATACCATCCCCTTTACCTACCAACACCATGCTGCAGCAATGGGGGGTATCTCTACTAGAGCTGTATCATACCCTTTACCTACCAACACCATGCTGCAGCAATGGAGGGTATCTCTACTAGAGCTGTATCATACCCTTTACCTACCAACACCATACCGCAGCAATGGAGGGTATCTCTACTAGAGCTGTATCATACCTTCCCCTTTACCTACCAACACCATGCTGCAGCAATGGAGGGTATCTCTACTAGAGCTGTATCATACCCTTTACCTACCAACACCATGCTGCAGCAATGGAGGGTATCTCTACTAGAGCTGTATCATACCTTCCCCTTTACCTACCAACACCATGCTGCAGCAATGGAGGGTATCTCTACTAGAGCTGTATCATACCTTCCCCTTTACCTACCAATACCATGCTGCAGCAATGGAGGGTATCTCTACTAGAGCTGTATCATACCTTCCCCTTTACCTACCAACACCATGCTGCAGCAATGGAGGGTATCTCTACTAGAGCTGTATCATACCCTTTACCTACCAACACCATGCTGCAGCAATGGAGGGTATCTCTACTAGAGCTGTATCATACCCTTTACCTACCAACACCATGCTGCAGCAATGGAGGGTATCTCTACTAGAGCTGTATCATACCTTCCCCTTTACCTACCAACACCATGCTGCAGCAACGGGGGGTATCTCTACTAGAGCTGTAACATACCCTTTACCTACCAACACCATGCTGCAGCAATGGAGGGTATCTCTACTAGAGCTGTATCATACCCTTTACCTACCAACACCATGCTGCAGCAATGGAGGGTATCTCTACTAGAGCTGTATCATACCTTCCCCTTTACCTACCAACACCATGCTGCAGCAATGGAGGGTATCTCTACTAGAGCCATATCATACCCTTTACCTACCAACACCATGCTGCAGCAATGGAGGGTATCTCTACTAGAGCTGTATCATACCCTTTACCTACCAACACCATGCTGCAGCAATGGAGGGTATCTCTACTAGAGCTATATCATACCTCCCCTTTACCTACCAACACCATGCTGCAGCAATGGAGGGTATCTCTACTAGAGCTGTATCATACCTTCCCCTTTACCTACCAATACCATGCTGCAGCAATGGAGGGTATCTCTACTAGAGCTGTATCATACCTTCCCCTTTACCTACCAACACCATGCTGCAGCAATGGAGGGTATCTCTACTAGAGCTGTATCATACCCTTTACCTACCAACACCATGCTGCAGCAATGGAGGGTATCTCTACTAGAGCTGTATCATACCCTTTACCTACCAACACCATGCTGCAGCAATGGAGGGTATCTCTACTAGAGCTGTATCATACCCTTTACCTACCAACACCATGCTGCAGCAATGGAGGGTATCTCTACTAGATCTGTATCATACCCTTTACCTACCAACACCATGCTGCAGCAATGGAGGGTATCTCTACTAGAGCTGTATCATAACTTTCCCTTTGCCTACCAACACCATGCTGCAGCAATGGAGGGTATCTCTACTAGAGCTGTATCATACCCTTTACCTACCAACACCATGCTGCAGCAATGGAGGGTATCTCTACTAGAGCTGTATCATACCCTTTACCTACCAACACCATGCTGCAGCAACGGGGGGTATCTCTACTAGAGCTGTATCATACCCTTTACCTACCAACACCATGCTGCAGCAATGGAGGGTATCTCTACTAGAGCTGTATCATACCCTTTACCTACCAACACCATGCTGCAGCAATGGAGGGTATCTCTACTAGAGCTGTATCATACCCTTTACCTACCAACACCATGCTGCAGCAATGGAGGGTATCTCTACTAGAGCTGTATCCTACCATACCCTTTACCTACCAACACCATGCTGCAGCAATGGAGGGTATCTCTACTAGAGCTGTATCATACCTTCCCCTTTACCTACCAACACCATGCTGCAGCAATGGAGGGTATCTCTACTAGAGCTGTATCATACCTTCCCCTGTACCTACCAACACCATGCTGCAGCAATGGAGGGTATCTCTACTAGAGCTGTATTATACCCTTTACCTACCAACACCATGCTGCAGCAATGGGGGGTATCTCTACTAGAGCTGTATCATACCCTTTACCTACCAACACCATGCTGCAGCAATGGTGGGTATCTCTACTAGAGCTGTATCATACCTTCCCCTTTACCTACCAACACCATGCTGCAGCAACGGGGGGTATCTCTACTAGAGCTGTATCATACCCTTTACCTACCAACACCATGCTGCAGCAATGGAGGGTATCTCTACTAGAGCCATATCATACCCTTTACCTACCAACACCATGCTGCAGCGATGGAGGGTATCTCTACTAGAGCTGTACCATACCCTTTACCTACCAACACCATGCTGCAGCAATGGAGGGTATCTCTACTAGAGCTGTATCATACCCTTTACCTACCAACACCATGCTGCAGCAATGGAGGGTATCTCTACTAGAGCTGTATCATACCCTTTACCTACCAACACCATGCTGCAGCAATGGAGGGTATCTCTACTAGATCTGTATCATACCTTCCCCTTTACCTACCAACACCATGCTGCAGCAATGGAGGGTATGTCTACTAGAGCTGTATCATACCCTTTGCCTACCAACACCATGCTGCAGCAATGGAGGGTATCTCTACTAGAGCTGTATCATACCCTTTACCTACCAACACCATGCTGCAGCAACGGGGGGTATCTCTACTAGAGCTGTATCATCCCCTTTACCTACCAACACCATGCTGCAGCAACGGTGGGTATCTCTAATAGAGCTGTATCATACCCTTTACCTACCAACACCATGCTGCAGCAATGGAGGGTATCTCTACTAGAGCTGTATCATACCCTTTACCTACCAACACCATGCTGCAGCAATGGAGGGTATCTCTACTAGAGCTGTATCATACCCTTTACCTACCAACACCATGCTGCAGCAATGGAGGGTATCTCTACTAGAGCTGTATCATACCCTTTACCTACCAACACCATGCTGCAGCAATGGAGGGTATCTCTACTAGAGCTGTATCATACCCTTTACCTACCAACACCATGCTGCAGCAATGGAGGGTATCTCTACTAGAGCTGTATCATACCCTTTACCTACCAACACCATGCTGCAGCAATGGAGGGTATCTCTACTAGAGCTGTATCATACCTTCCTCTTTACCTACCAACACCATGCTGCAGCAATGGAGGGTATCTCTACTAGAGCTGTATCATACCCTTTACCTACCAACACCATGCTGCAGCAATGGAGGGTATCTCTACTAGAGCTGTATCATACCCTTTACCTACCAACACCATGCTGCAGCAATGGAGGGTATCTCTACTAGAGCTGTATCATACCCTTTACCTACCAACACCATGCTGCAGCAATGGAGGGTATCTCTACTAGAGCTGTATCATACCCTTTACCTACCAACACCTTGCTGCAGCAATGGAGGGTATCTCTACTAGAACTGTATCATACCCTTTACCTACCAACACCATGCTGCAGCAATGGGGGGTATCTCTACTAGAGCTGTATCATACCTTCCCCTTTACCTACCAACACCATGCTGCAGCAATGGAGGGTATCTCTACTAGAGCTGTATCATACCCTTTACCTACCAACACCATGCTGCAGCAATGGAGGGTATCTCTACTAGAGCTGTATCATACCCTTTACCTACCAACACCATGCTGCAGCAATGGAGGGTATCTCTACTAGAGCTGTATCATCCCCTTTACCTACCAACACCATGCTGCAGCAATGGAGGGTATCTCTACTAGAGCTGTATCATACCCTTTACCTACCAACACCATGCTGCAGCAATGGAGGGTATCTCTACTAGAGCTGTATCATACCCTTTACCTACCAACACCATGCTGCAGCAATGGAGGGTATCTCTACTAGAGCTGTATCATACCTTCCCCTTTACCTACCAACACCATGCTGCAGCAATGGAGGGTATCTCTACTAGAGCTGTATCATACCTTCCCCTTTACCTACCAACACCATGCTGCAGCAATGGAGGGTATCTCTACTAGAGCTGTATCATACCTTCCCCTTTACCTACCAACACCATGCTGCAGCAATGGAGGGTATCTCTACTAGAGCTGTATCATACCTTCCCCTTTACCTACCACCACCATGCTGCAGCAATGGAGGGTATCTCTACTAGAGCTGTATCATACCCTTTACCTACCAACACCATGCTGTAGCAATGGAGGGTATCTCTACTAGAGCTGTATCATACCCTTTACCTACCAACACCATGCTGCAGCAATGGAGGGTATCTCTACTAGAGCTGTATCATACCCTTTACCTACCAACACCATGCTGCAGCAACGGGGGGTATCTCTACTAGAGCTGTATCATACCCTTTACCTACCAACACCATGCTGCAGCAATGGAGGGTATCTCTACTAGAGCTGTATCATACCCTTTACCTACCAACACCATGCTGCAGCAACGGAGGGTATCTCTACTAGAGCTGTATCATCCCCTTTACCTACCAACACCATGCTGCAGCAATGGAGGGTATCTCTACTAGAGCTGTATCATACCCTTTACCTACCAACACCATGCTGCAGCAATGGAGGGTATCTCTACTAGAGCTGTATCATACCCTTTACCTACCAACACCATGCTGCAGCAATGGAGGGTATCTCTACTAGAGCTGTATCATACCCTTTACCTACCAACACCATGCTGCAGCAATGGAGGGTATCTCTACTAGAGCTGTATCATACCTTCCCCTTTACCTACCAACACCATGCTGCAGCAATGGAGGGTATCTCTACTAGAGCTGTATCATACCCTTTACCTACCAACACCATGCTGCAGCAATGGAGGGTATCTCTACTAGAGCTGTATCATACCTTCCCCTTTACCTACCAACACCATGCTGCAGCAATGGAGGGTATCTCTACTAGAGCTGTATCATACCCTTTACCTACCAACACCATGCTGCAGCAATGGTGGGTATCTCTACTAGAGCTGTATCATACCCTTTACCTACCAATACCATGCTGCAGCAATGGAGGGTATCTCTACTAGAGCTGTATCATACCTTCCCCTTTACCTACCAACACCATGCTGCAGCAATGGGGGGTATCTCTACTAGAGCTGTATCATACCCTTTACCTACCAACACCATGCTGCAGCAACGGATGGTATCTCTACTAGAGCTGTATCATACCTTCCCCTTTACCTACCAACACCATGCTGCAGCAATGGAGGGTATCTCTACTAGAGCTGTATCATACCCTTTACCTACCAACACCATGCTGCAGCAATGGAGGGTACCTCTACTAGAGCTGTATCATACCCTTTACCTACCAACACCATGCTGCAGCAATGGGGGGTATCTCTACTAGAGCTGTATCATACCTTCCCCTTTACCTACCAACACCATGCTGCAGCAATGGAGGGTATCTCTACTAGAGCTGTATCATACCCTTTACCTACCAACACCATGCTGCAGCAATGGAGGGTACCTCTACTAGAGCTGTATCATACCCTTTACCTACCAACACCATGCTGCAGCAATGGAGGGTATCTCTACTAGAGCTGTATCATACCTTCCCCTTTACCTACCAACACCATGCTGCAGCAATGGGGGGTATCTCTACTAGAGCTGTATCATACCCTTTACCTACCAACACCATGCTGCAGCAATGGAGGGTATCTCTACTAGAGCTGTATCATACCCTTTACCTACCAACACCATGCTGCAGCAATGGAGGGTATCTCTACTAGAGCTGTATCATACCCTTTACCTACCAACACCATGCTGCAGCAATGGAGGGTATCTCTACTAGAGCTGTATCATACCCTTTACCTACCAACACCATGCTGCAGCAATGGGGGGTATCTCTACTAGAGCTGTATCATACCTTCCCCATTACCTACCAACACCATGCTGCAGCAATGGAGGGTATCTCTACTAGAGCTGTATCATACCCTTTACCTACCAACACCATGCTGCAGCAATGGAGGGTATCTCTACTAGAGCTGTATCATACCTTCCCCTTTACCTACCAACACCATGCTGCAGCAATGGAGGGTATCTCTACTAGAGCTGTATCATACCTTCCCCTTTACCTACCAACACCATGCTGCAGCAATGGAGGGTATCTCTACTAGAGCGGTATCATACCCTTTACCTACCAACACCATGCTGCAGCAATGGGGGGTATCTCTACTAGAGCTGTACCTTCCCCTTTACCTACCAACACCATACTGCAGCAATGGAGGGTATCTCTACTAGAGCTGTATCATACCTTCCCCTTTACCTACCAACACCATGCTGCAGCAATGGAGGGTATCTCTACTAGAGCTGTATCATACCCTTTACCTACCAACACCATGCTGCAGCAATGGAGGGTATCTCTACTAGAGCTGTATCATACCTTCCCCTTTACCTACCAACACCATGCTGCAGCAAAGGAGGGTATCTCTACTAGAGCTGTATCATACCCTTTACCTACCTACACCATGCTGCAGCAACGGAGGGTATCTCTACTAGAGCTGTATCATACCTTCCCCTTTACCTACCAACACCATGCTGCAGCAATGGAGGGTATCTCTACTAGAGCTGTATCATACCCTTTACCTACCAACACCATGCTGCAGCAACGGGGGGTATCTCTACTAGAGCTGTATCATACCTTCCCCTTTACCTACCAACACCATGCTGCAGCAATGGAGGGTATCTCTACTAGAGCTGTATCATACCCTTTACCTACCAACACCATGCTGCAGCAATGGAGGGTATCTCTACTAGAGCTGTATCATACCTTCCCCTTTACCTACCAACACCATGCTGCAGCAATGGAGGGTATCTCTACTAGAGCTGTATCATACCATCCCCTTTACCTACCAACACCATGCTGCAGCAATGGAGGGTATCTCTACTAGAGCTGTATCATACCCTTTACCTACCAACACCATGCTGCAGCAATGGAGGGTATCTCTACTAGAGCTGTATCATACCTTCCCCTTTACCTACCAACACCATGCTGCAGCAATGGAGGGTATCTCTACTAGAGCTGTATCATACCATCCCCTTTACCTACCAACACCATGCTGCAGCAATGGAGGGTATCTCTACTAGAGCTGTATCATACCATCCCCTTTACCTACCAACACCATGCTGCAGCAATGGAGGGTATCTCTACTAGAGCTGTATCATACCCTTTACCTACCAACACCATGCTGCAGCAATGGAGGGTATCTCTACTAGAGCTGTATCATACCTTCCCCTTTACCTACCAACACCATGCTGCAGCAACGGAGGGTATCTCTACTAGAGCTGTATCATACCCTTTACCTTTACCTACCAACACCATGCTGCAGCAATGGAGGGTATCTCTACTAGAGCTGTATCATACCATCCCCTTTACCTACCAACACCATGCTGCAGCAATGGAGGGTATCTCTACTAGAGCTGTATCATACCTTCCCCTTTACCTACCAACACCATGCTGCAACAATGGAGGGTATCTCTACTAGAGCTGTATCATACCCTTTACCTACCAACACCATGCTGCAGCAATGGAGGGTATCTCTACTAGAGCTGTATCATACCCTTTACCTACCAACACCATGCTGCAGCAATGGAGGGTATCTCTACTAGAGCTGTATCATACCCTTTACCTACCAACACCATGCTGCAGCAATGGAGGGTATCTCTACTAGAGCTGTATCATACCTTCCCCTTTACCTACCAACACCATGCTGCAGCAATGGAGGGTATCTCTACTAGAGCTGTATCATACCCTTTACCTACCAACACCATGCTGCAGCAATGGAGGGTATCTCTACTAGAGCTGTATCATACCCTTTACCTACCAACACCATGCTGCAGCAATGGAGGGTATCTCTACTAGAGCTGTATCATACCCTTTACCTACCAACACCATGCTGCAGCAATGGGGGGTATCTCTACTAGAGCTGTATCATACCTTCCCCTTTACCTACCAACACCATGCTGCAGCAATGGAGGGTATCTCTACTAGAGCTGTATCATACCTTTACCTACCAACACCATGCTGCAGCAATGGAGGGTATCTCTACTAGAGCTGTATCATACCTTTACCTACCAACACCATGCTGCAGCAATGGAGGGTATCTCTACTAGAGCTGTATCATACCTTCCCCTTTACCTACCAACACCATGCTGCAGCAATGGAGGGTATCTCTACTAGAGCTGTATCATACCCTTTACCTACCAACACCATGCTGCAGCAACGGGGGGTATCTCTACTAGAGCTGTATCATACCTTCCCCTTTACCTACCAAATCCATGCTGCAGCAATGGAGGGTATCTCTACTAGAGCCATATCATACCTTCCCCTTTACCTACCAACACCATGCTGCAGCAATGGGGGGTATCTCTACTAGAGCTGTATCATACCCTTTACCTACCAACACCATGCTGCAGCAACGGAGGGTATCTCTACTAGAGCTGTATCATACCCTTTACCTACCAACACCATGCTGCAGCAATGGAGGGTATCTCTACTAGAGCTGTATCATACCTTCCCCTTTACCTACCAACACCATGCTGCAGCAATGGAGGGTATCTCTACTAGAGCTGTATCATACCTTCCCCTTTACCTACCAACACCATGCTGCAGCAATGGAGGGTATCTCTACTAGAGCTGTATCATACCTTCCCCTTTACCTACCAACACCATGCTGCAGCAATGGAGGGTATCTCTACTAGAGCTGTATCATACCATCCCCTTTACCTACCAACACCATGCTGCAGCAATGGAGGGTATCTCTACTAGAGCTGTATCATACCTTCCCCTTTACCTACCAACACCATACTGCAGCAATGGAGGGTATCTCTACTAGAGCTGTATCATCCCCTTTACCTACCAACACCATGCTGCAGCAATGGAGGGTATCTCTACTAGAGCTGTATCATACCTTCCCCTTTACCTACCAACACCATGCTGCAGCAATGGAGGGTATCTCTACTAGAGCTGTATCATACCCTTTACCTACCAACACCATGCTGCAGCAATGGAGGGTATCTCTACTAGAGCTGTATCATACCTTCCCCTTTACCTACCAACACCATGCTGCAGCAAAGGAGGGTATCTCTACTAGAGCTGTATCATACCCTTTACCTACCAACACCATGCTGCAGCAATGGAGGGTATCTCTACTAGAGCTGTATCATACCCTTTACCTACCTACACCATGCTGCAGCAACGGAGGGTATCTCTACTAGAGCTGTATCATACCATCCCCTTTACCTACCAACACCATGCTGCAGCAATGGAGGGTATCTCTACTAGAGCTGTATCATACCATCCCCTTTACCTACCAACACCATGCTGCAGCAATGGAGGGTATCTCTACTAGAGCTGTATCATACCCTTTACCTACCAACACCATGCTGCAGCAATGGAGGGTATCTCTACTAGAGCTGTATCATACCCTTTACCTACCAACACCATGCTGCAGCAATGGAGGGTATCTCTACTAGAGCTGTATCATCCCCTTTACCTACCAACACCATGCTGCAACAATGGAGGGTATCTCTACTAGAGCTGTATCATACCCTTTACCTACCAACACCATGCTGCAGCAATGGAGGGTATCTCTACTAGAGCTGTATCATACCCTTTACCTACCAACACCATGCTGCAGCAATGGAGGGTATCTCTACTAGAGCTGTATCATACCCTTTACCTACCAACACCATGCTGCAGCAATGGAGGGTATCTCTACTAGAGCTGTATCATCCCCTTTACCTACCAACACCATGCTGCAGCAATGGAGGGTATCTCTACTAGAGCTGTATCATACCTTCCCCTTTACCTACCAACACCATGCTGCAGCAATGGAGGGTATCTCTACTAGAGCTGTATCACACCCTTTACCTACCAACACCATGCTGCAGCAATGGGGGGTATCTCTACTAGAGCTGTATCATACCCTTTACCTACCAACACCATGCTGCAGCAATGGAGGGTATCTCTACTAGAGCTGTATCATCCCCTTTACCTACCAACACCATGCTGCAGCAATGGAGGGTATCTCTACTAGAGCTGTATCATACCTTCCCCTTTACCTACCAACACCATGCTGCAGCAATGGAGGGTATCTCTACTAGAGCTGTATCACACCCTTTACCTACCAACACCATGCTGCAGCAATGGGGGGTATCTCTACTAGAGCTGTATCATACCCTTTACCTACCAACACCATACTGCAGCAATGGAGGGTATCTCTACTAGAGCTGTATCATACCCTTTACCTACCAACACCATGCTGCAGCAATGGAGGGTATCTCTACTAGAGCTGTATCATACCCTTTACCTACCAACACCATGCTGCAGCAATGGGGGGTATCTCTACTAGAGCTGTATCATACCCTTTACCTACCAACACCATGCTGCAGCAACGGAGGGTATCTCTACTAGAGCTGTATCATACCCTTTACCTACCAACACCATGCTGCAGCAATGGAGGGTATCTCTACTAGAGCTGTATCATACCTTCCCCTTTACCTACCAACACCATGCTGCAGCAATGGAGGGTATCTCTACTAGAGCTGTATCATACCCTTTACCTACCAACACCATGCTGCAGCAATGGAGGGTATCTCTACTAGAGCCATATCATACCTTCCCCTTTACCTACCAACACCATGCTGCAGCAATGGAGGGTATCTCTACTAGAGCTGTATCATACCCTTTACCTACCAACACCATGCTGCAGCAATGGAGGGTATCTCTACTAGAGCTGTATCATAGCCTTTACCTACCAACACCATGCTGCAGCAATGGGGGGTATCTCTACTAGAGCTGTATCATACCCTTTACCTACCAACACCATGCTGCAGCAATGGGGGGTATCTCTACTAGAGCTGTATCATACCCTTTACCTACCAACACCATGCTGCAGCAATGGTGGGTATCTCTACTAGAGCTGTATCATACCCTTTACCTACCAACACCATGCTGCAGCAATGGAGGGTATCTCTACTAGAGCTGTATCATACCCTTTACCTACCAACACCATGCTGCAGCAATGGTGGGTATCTCTACTAGAGCTGTATCATAGCCTTTACCTACCAACACCATGCTGCAGCAATGGAGGGTATCTCTACTAGAGCTGTATCATACCTTCCCCTTTACCTACCAACACCATGCTGCAGCAATGGAGGGTATCTCTACTAGAGCTGTATCATACCCTTTACCTACCAACACCATGCTGCAGCAATGGGGGGTATCTCTACTAGAGCTGTATCATACCCTTTACCTACCAACACCATGCTGCAGCAATGGGGGGTATCTCTACTAGAGCTGTATCATACCTTCCCCTTTACCTACCAACACCATGCTGCAGCAATGGGGGGTATCTCTACTAGAGCTGTATCATACCCTTTACCTACCAACACCATGCTGCAGCAATGGAGGGTATCTCTACTAGAGCTGTATCATACCTTCCCCTTTACCTACCAACACCATGCTGCAGCAATGGAGGGTATCTCTACTAGAGCTGTATCATACCCTTTACCTACCAACACCATGCTGCAGCAATGGGGGGTATCTCTACTAGAGCTGTATCATACCCTTTACCTACCAACACCATGCTGCAGCAATGGAGGGTATCTCTACTAGAGCTGTATCATACCTTCCCCTTTACCTACCAACACCATGCTGCAGCAATGGAGGGTATCTCTACTAGAGCTGTATCATACCCTTTACCTACCAACACCATGCTGCAGCAATGGAGGGTATCTCTACTAGAGCTGTATCATACCTTCCCCTTTACCTACCAACACCATGCTGCAGCAATGGAGGGTATCTCTACTAGAGCTGTATCATACCCTTTACCTACCAACACCATGCTGCAGCAATGGAGGGTATCTCTACTAGAGCTGTATCATACCTTCCCCTTTACCTACCAACACCATGCTGCAGCAATGGAGGGTATCTCTACTAGAGCCGTATCATACCTTCCCCTTTACCTACCAACACCATGCTGCAGCAATGGAGGGTATCTCTACTAGAGCTGTATCATACCTTCCCCTTTGCCTACCAACACCATGCTGCAGCAATGGTGGGTATCTCTACTAGAGCTGTATCATACCCTTTACCTACCAACACCATGCTGCAGCAATGGAGGGTATCTCTACTAGAGCTGTATCATACCCTTTACCTACCAACACCATGCTGCAGCAATGGAGGGTATCTCTACTAGAGCTGTATCATACCTTCCCCTTTACCTACCAACACCATGCTGCAGCAATGGAGGGTATCTCTACTAGAGCTGTATCATACCCTTTACCTACCAACACCATGCTGCAGCAATGGAGGGTATCTCTACTAGAGCTGTATCATACCCTTTACCTACCAACACCATGCTGCAGCAATGGAGGGTATCTCTACTAGAGCTGTATCATACCCTTTACCTACCAACACCATGCTGCAGCAATGGAGGGTATCTCTACTAGAGCTGTATCATCCCCTTTACCTACCAACACCATGCTGCAGCAATGGAGGGTATCTCTACTAGAGCTGTATCATACCTTCCCCTTTACCTACCAACACCATGCTGCAGCAATGGAGGGTATCTCTACTAGAGCTGTATCATACCTTCCCCTTTACCTACCAACACCATGCTGCAGCAATGGGGGGTATCTCTACTAGAGCTGTATCATACCCTTTACCTACCAACACCATGCTGCAGCGATGGGGGGTATCTCTACTAGAGCTGTATCATACCTTCCCCTTTACCTACCAACACCATGCTGCAGCAATGGAGGGTATTTCTACTAGAGCTGTATCATACCCTTTACCTACCAACACCATGCTGCAGCAATGGAGGGTATCTCTACTAGAGCTGTACCATACCCTTTACCTACCAACACCATGCTGCAGCAATGGAGGGTATCTCTACTAGAGCTGTATCATACCCTTTACCTACCAACACCATGCTGCAGCAATGGAGGGTATTTCTACTAGAGCTGTATCATACCCTTTACCTACCAACACCATGCTGCAGCAATGGAGGGTATCTCTACTAGAGCTGTATCATACCCTTTACCTACCAACACCATGCTGCAGCAATGGGGGGTATATCTACTAGAGCTGTATCATACCTTCCCCTTTACCTACCAACACCATGCTGCAGCAATGGAGGGTATCTCTACTAGAGCTGTATCATACCCTATACCTACCAACACCATGCTGCAGCAATGGAGGGTATCTCTACTAGAGCTGTATCATACCCTTTACCTACCAACACCATGCTGCAGCAATGGAGGGTATCTCTACTAGAGCTGTATCATACCCTTTACCTACCAACACCATGCTGCAGCAATGGAGGGTATCTCTACTAGAGCTGTATCATACCCTTTACCTACCAACACCATGCTGCAGCGATGGGGGGTATCTCTACTAGAGCCATATCATACCCTTTACCTACCAACACCATGCTGCAGCAATGGAGGCTATCTCTACTAGAGCTGTATCATACCTTCCCCTTTACCTACCAACACCATGCTGCAGCAATGGAGGGTATCTCTACTAGAGCTGTATCATACCCTTTACCTACCAACACCATGCTGCAGCAATGGAGGGTATCTCTACTAGAGCTGTATCATACCCTTTACCTACCAACACCATGCTGCAGCAATGGGGGGTATCTCTACTAGAGCTGTATCATACCCTATACCTACCAACACCATGCTGCAGCAATGGAGGGTATCTCTACTAGAGCTGTATCATACCTTCCCCTTTACCTACCAACACCATGCTGCAGCAATGGAGGGTATCTCTACTAGAGCTGTATCATACCCTTTACCTACCAACACCATGCTGCAGCAATGGAGGGTATCTCTACTAGAGCTGTATCATACCTTCCCCTTTACCTACCAACACCATGCTGCAGCAATGGAGGGTATCTCTACTAGAGCTGTATCATACCTTCCCCTTTACCTACCAACACCATGCTGCAGCAATGGAGGGTATCTCTACTAGAGCTGTATCATACCCTTTACCTACCAACACCATGCTGCAGCAATGGAGGGTATCTCTACTAGAGCTGTATCATACCCTTTACCTACCAACACCATGCTGCAGCAATGGAGGGTATCTCTACTAGAGCTGTATCATACCCTATACCTACCAACACCATGCTGCAGCAATGGAGGGTATCTCTACTAGAGCTGTATCATACCCTTTACCTACCAACACCATGCTGCAGCAATGGAGGGTATCTCTACTAGAGCTGTATCATACCCTTTACCTACCAACACCATGCTGCAGCAATGGAGGGTATCTCTACTAGAGCTGTATCATACCTTCCCCTTTACCTACCAACACCATGCTGCAGCAATGGAGGGTATCTCTACTAGAGCTGTATCATACCTTCCCCTTTACCTACCAACACCATGCTGCAGCAATGGAGGGTATCTCTACTAGAGCTGTATCATACCCTATACCTACCAACACCATGCTGCAGCAATGGAGGGTATCTCTACTAGAGCTGTATCATACCTTCCCCTTTACCTACCAACACCATGCTGCAGCAATGGAGGGTATCTCTACTAGAGCTGTATCATACCCTTTACCTACCAACACCATGCTGCAGCAATGGAGGGTATCTCTACTAGAGCTGTATCATACCTTCCCCTTTACCTACCAACACCATGCTGCAGCAATGGAGGGTATCTCTACTAGAGCTGTATCATACCCTTTGCCTACCAACACCATGCTGCAGCAATGGAGGGTATCTCTACTAGAGCTGTATCATACCCTTTACCTACCAACACCATGCTGCAGCAATGGAGGGTATCTCTACTAGAGCTGTATCATACCCTTTACCTACCAACACCATGCTGCAGCAATGGAGGGTATCTCTACTAGAGCTGTATCATACCCTTTACCTACCAACACCATGCTGCAGCAATGGAGGGTATCTCTACTAGAGCTGTATCATACCCTTTGCCTACCAACACCATGCTGCAGCAATGGAGGGTATCTCTACTAGAGCTGTATCATACCTTCCCCTTTACCCACCAACACCATGCTGCAGCAACGGGGGGTATCTCTACTAGAGCTGTATCATACCCTTTACCTACCAACACCATGCTGCAGCAATGGAGGGTATCTCTACTAGAGCTGTATCATACCTTCCCCTTTACCTACCAACACCATGCTGCAGCAACGGGGGGTATCTCTACTAGAGCTGTATCATACCATCCCCTTTACCTACCAACACCATGCTGCAGCAACGGGGGGTATCTCTACTAGAGCTGTATCATACCTTCCCCTTTACCTACCAACACCATGCTGCAGCAATGGAGGGTATCTCTACTAGAGCTGTATCATACCCTTTACCCACCAACACCATGCTGCAGCAATGGAGGGTATCTCTACTAGAGCTGTATCATACCATCCCCTTTACCTACCAACACCATGCTGCAGCAATGGAGGGTATCTCTACTAGAGCTGTATCATACCTTCCCCTTTACCTACCAACACCATGCTGCAGCAATGGAGGGTATCTCTACTAGAGCTGTATCATACCTTTACCTACCAACACCATGCTGCAGCAATGGAGGGTATCTCTACTAGAGCTGTATCATACCCTTTACCTACCAACACCATGCTGCAGCAATGGAGGGTATCTGTACTAGAGCTGTATCATACCCTTTACCTACCAACACCATGCTGCAGCAATGGAGGGTATCTCTACTAGAGCTGTATCATACCCTTTACCTACCAACACCATGCTGCAGCAATGGAGGGTATCTCTACTAGAGCTGTATCCTACCATACCCTTTACCTACCAACACCATGCTGCAGCAATGGAGGGTATCTCTACTAGAGCTGTATCATACCCTTTACCTACCAACACCATGCTGCAGCAACGGAGGGTATCTCTACTAGAGCTGTATCATACCCTTTACCTACCAACACCATGCTGCAGCAACGGAGGGTATCTCTACTAGAGCTGTATCATACCATACCCTTTACCTACCAACACCATGCTGCAGCAATGGAGGGTATCTCTACTAGAGCTGTATCATACCCTTTACCTACCAACACCATGCTGCAGCAACGGAGGGTATCTCTACTAGAGCTGTATCATACCTTCCCCTTTACCTACCAACACCATGCTGCAGCAATGGAGGGTATCTCTACTAGAGCTGTATCATACCCTTTACCTACCAACACCATGCTGCAGCAACGGAGGGTATCTCTACTAGAGCTGTATCATACCTTTACCTACCAACACCATGCTGCAGCAATGGAGGGTATCTCTACTAGAGCTGTATCATACCCTTTACCTACCAACACCATGCTGCAGCAATGGAGGGTATCTCTACTAGAGCTGTATCATACCCTTTACCTACCAACACCATGCTGCAGCAATGGGGGGTATCTCTACTAGAGCTGTATCATACCCTTTACCTACCAACACCATGCTGCAGCAATGGAGGGTATCTCTACTAGAGCTGTATCATACCATACCCTTTACCTACCAACACCATGCTGCAGCAACGGAGGGTATCTCTACTAGAGCTGTATCATACCTTCCCCTTTACCTACCAACACCATGCTGCAGCAATGGAGGGTATCTCTACTAGAGCTGTATCATACCCTTTACCTACCAACACCATGCTGCAGCAATGGAGGGTATCTCTACTAGAGCTGTATCATACCCTTTACCTACCAACACCATGCTGCAGCAATGGAGGGTATCTCTACTAGAGCTGTATCATCCCCTTTACCTACCAACACCATGCTGCAGCAATGGAGGGTATCTCTACTAGAGCTGTATCATACCTTCCCCTTTACCTACCAACACCATGCTGCAGCAATGGAGGGTATCTCTACTAGAGCTGTATCATACCCTTTACCTACCAACACCATGCTGCAGCAATGGAGGGTATCTCTACTAGAGCTGTATCATCCCCTTTACCTACCAACACCATGCTGCAGCAATGGGGGGTATCTCTACTAGAGCTGTATCATCCCCTTTACCTACCAACACCATGCTGCAGCAATGGAGGGTATCTCTACTAGAGCTGTATCATACCATAGCCTTTACCTACCAACACCATGCTGCAGCAACGGTGGGTATCTCTACTAGAGCTGTATCATACCTTCCCCTTTACCTACCAACACCATGCTGCAGCAATGGAGGGTATCTCTACTAGAGCTGTATCATACCTTCCCCTTTACCTACCAACACCATGCTGCAGCAATGGAGGGTATCTCTACTAGAGCTGTATCATACCCTTTACCTACCAACACCATGCTGCAGCAATGGAGGGTATCTCTACTAGAGCTGTATCATACCCTTTACCTACCAACACCATGCTGCAGCAATGGAGGGTATCTCTACTAGAGCTGTATCATACCTTCCCCTTTACCTACCAACACCATGCTGCAGCAATGGAGGGTATCTCTACTAGAGCTGTATCATACCTTCCCCTTTACCTACCAACACCATGCTGCAGCAATGGAGGGTATCTCTACTAGAGCTGTATCATACCTTCCCCTTTACCTACCAACACCATGCTGCAGCAATGGAGGGTATCTCTACTAGAGCTGTATCATACCCTTTACCTACCAACACCATGATGCAGCAATGGAGGGTATCTCTACTAGAGCTGTATCATACCCTTTACCTACCAACACCATGCTGCAGCAATGGAGGGTATCTCTACTAGAGCTGTATCATACCTTACCCTTTACCTACCAACACCATGCTGCAGCAATGGAGGGTATCTCTACTAGAGCTGTATCATACCCTTTACCTACCAACACCATGCTGCAGCAATGGAGGGTATCTCTACTAGAGCTGTATCATACCCTTTACCTACCAACACCATGCTGCAGCAATGGAGGGTATCTCTACTAGAGCTGTATCATACCTTCCCCTTTACCTACCAACACCGTGCTGCAGCAATGGAGGGTATCTCTACTAGAGCTGTATCATACCCTTTACCTACCAACACCATGCTGCAGCAATGGAGGGTATCTCTACTAGAGCTGTATCATACCTTCCCCTTTACCTACCAACACCATGCTGCAGCAATGGAGGGTATCTCTACTAGAGCTGTATCATACCCTTTACCTACCAACACCATGCTGCAGCAATGGGGGGTATCTCTACTAGAGCTGGACTTGACATGTAATACCAGCTAGTTCCAGCAGGGGGAGACACAATACAAACATTCATATACATATAAAGACACCTTCCTGTGGACGGTAGGCAAAGTATATACCATGCTTTGTGAGGAGATCAGACCTTTGCTTGAAACTACGGGTTTGTGCCTCCGAGGTCGGAATATTCTGTTGTTCAAATCTCAAGCTGTTACTTTATTGGTGTAGAGTAATAAAACCCAGTGCAAATGAATATCTCTTTGTTACTGGTAATTCTTTCACGAAAGCCTCAACTCAACTTTCAAAAATAAAAATATCAAACTCAAAATCCAATTTCTTAGTTTAAATTTCTGTTTGACACATTTTCCTAAAACAGATCACATTTTATCACAACAAAGACAGTTATTATAATAAGACATTGAGATGAAGGTAACAATACCAACACTTTGTAGGTAACAACAATTGTGGCTACTGTTGCTGCTACTTTCCAACAGTAACTGCAGTCACTTACTGCCCACTATGCAGTGAGGTTCAGTTGTTTACACCAAGTTTTACTGCGCCTGTCTACACGGCTCTCCATAGCAACCGGTGCCAGCAGAATATTACCTTCCCCATGGCAACCGGCCAAGCCTTCCCCATGGCAACCTGCCAACACCTCACCATGGCAACCTGCCAAGCCGTGTGTTTGTTGTGTGACTTATATTCCACCAGTTGGCACTGAGTGGATGCAACCTTGAAGCTTTCATGTATGTTTACCCCAGCAGTAGGCAATCAAACCATGTTTTGTCTGGTCTTTCATTGTTTTTGCTAATATTTTACGCACCATCCTTTGAGGATGTTTTCAGGCATTGCCTTTTGTTAAAAAAATCTTGTTCTATCTCATCTACGTTTGAAACAGTACAAGAAACAGTACAATAATAATGAAATACATCCATTGAAATTATCATTTATATATCATGACAAAGCTATTAGGTATTTTCCTAGCTTTAATAAAACTCACGTGGATACTTATCATCCAGAATGTAAACACTATTTAGCAATGGTAACAATAAGGAATAAAAAAATGTTAAAGGGCGGTAATATCTGTGTTGTAACTTCAGAGACGTCAGTTACATCTTCCTCTATTTACCAATACTGAGAAAATGATTCCAGTAAATAGTCTCAGCTGAAATACATGATATATAGTATTATTATACGTGCATTCTATATGAGACATGCTATAAGTGGGGTGCTATAAAAATATTCATATAGGACGTGTCCTATATGAAATGTAGTTGTCTAAAAATAGCTCTGTTGTTATGCTTCGCAGAGCTTTGGCTCTTTGCGGAACATGTAGAGCATTAATAGAGCATTAAATTCTCTTTTGAATGATATAAATTATATTAATGTAGCTCAAGGAATGGCCATGATATGGACATTTTAGTTCATCAATATACTAACGGGGCAGTCAGTGGGGCTGTCAGTGGGGCTGTCAGCGGGGCAGCGGGGCACTCTGAGACTTCTTTAATATTTTTTCAGTGATTTTATGCACATATAATAAATATAGAATGGAACTCGCCAGCAATAATAAAAAATTTATAGGACTTGATTCGTCCACATAAGCACTCTGCCTATGGCATCGTGCTTATGTGGACAAATCTCATCCTATAAATTTTTGATTATTGCCGGCTCGTCCCATTCTCTCTCTTTATTATATGGAAGCCAACATGACGAAATTGATAAAAAAATTTCTTTCCTAAATTATGGAATTCCATTCTATCATACATCTACTGGGAGCAGGCTTTAAGTAAGATCTGTCCACTTTGTCTTGTTCTATTTTTGGGAAATAGAAAAAAGTTTGAAATGGAAAAATACACTTAGTTAGAATTCCTATACTCTAATTATCAGCGCAACAGGGAAGATGTATGAACCAGGGAAGGACAGGGTAGATATAGGAGTGACTGCTACTTTAAGAGACAGTCAGGGAAGGACAGGGTAGATATAGGAGTGAACACTACTTTAAGAGACAGTCAGGGAAGGACAGGGTAGATATAGGAGTGAACACTACTTTAAGAGACAGCCAGGGAAGGACAGGGTAGATATAGGAGTGAACACTACTTTAAGAGACAGCTAGGGAAGAACAGGGTAGATATAGGAGTGAACATTACTTTAAGAGACAGTCAGGGAAGGACAGGGTAGATATAGGAGTGAACACTACTTTAAGAGACAGCCAGGGAAGGACAGAGTAGATATAGGAGTGAGTGCTACTTTAAGAGACAGCCAGGGAAGGACAGGGTAGATATAGGAGTGACTGCTACTTTAAGAGACAGCCAGGGAAGGACAGGGTAGATATAGGAGTGAACACTACTTTAAGAGACAGCCAGGGAAGGACAGGGTAGATATAGGAGTGAACACTACTTTAAGAGACAGCCAGGGAAGGACAGGGTAGATATAGGAGTGAACACTACTTTAAGAGACAGCCAGGGAAGGACAGGGTAGATATAGGAGTGAACACTACTTTAAGAGACAGTCAGGGAAGGACAGGGTAGATATAGGAGTGAACACTACTTTAAGAGACAGCCAGGGAAGGACAGGGTAGATATAGGAGTGAACACTACTTTAAGAGACAGTCAGGGAAGGACAGGGTAGATATAGGAGTGAACACTACTTTAAGAGACAGCCAGGGAAGGACAGGGTAGATATAGGAGTGAACACTACTTTAAGAGACAACCAGGGAAGGACAGGGTAGATATAGGAGTGAACACTACTTTAAGAGACAGCCAGGGAAGGACAGGGTAGATATAGGAGTGAACACTACTTTAAGAGACAGTCAGGGAAGGACAGGGTAGATATAGGAGTGAACACTACTTTAAGAGACAGTCAGGGAAGGACAGGGTAGATATAGGAGTGAACACTACTTTAAGAGACAGCCAGGGAAGGACAGGGTAGATATAGGAGTGAACACTACTTTAAGAGACAGTCAGGGAAGGACAGGGTAGATATAGGAGTGAACACTACTTTAAGAGACAGCCAGGGAAGGACAGGGTAGATATAGGAGTGAACACTACTTTAAGAGACAGCCAGGGAAGGACAGGGTAGATATAGGAGTGAACACTACTTTAAGAGACAGTCAGGGAAGGACAGGGTAGATATAGGAGTGAACACTACTTTAAGAGACAGCCAGGGAAGGACAGGGTAGATATAGGAGTGAACACTACTTTAAGAGACAACCAGGGAAGGACAGGGTAGATATAGGAGTGAACACTACTTTAAGAGACAGCCAGGGAAGGACAGGGTAGATATAGGAGTGAACACTACTTTAAGAGACAGTCAGGGAAGGACAGGGTAGATATAGGAGTGAACACTACTTTAAGAGACAGTCAGGGAAGGACAGGGTAGATATAGGAGTGAACACTACTTTAAGAGACAGCCAGGGAAGGACAGGGTAGATATAGGAGTGAACACTACTTTAAGAGACAGTCAGGGAAGGACAGGGTAGATATAGGAGTGAACACTACTTTAAGAGACAGCCAGGGAAGGACAGGGTAGATATAGGAGTGAACACTACTTTAAGAGACAGCCAGGGAAGGACAGGGTAGATATAAGATTAAGATTAAGATTAAGATACTTTTATTTCCGACTTATCGCTCTCAGGAGGCATATCTCCGGCTTAAGGGAGGATCGCACGCTTCCTGTTGATTTACATTTTCATCTTAACAGTGTACAACACCCCAGTCGTCATAGACGAAAGGGGCCCACTGCTAATATCATTATTTTATGTCTTTTACAGTATTTATATTTTGGTAAAGGCGCACTAGAACTTATATAAAGGTTTCCTCAAATCTGTAATATATATCGGAATAAGGCGTAAGAAAGATGTTCAAGTCAATGGATAATCATTGTGTTATTCTATGAAATATTGGTCTGACCATATCAGGGTTTTCTTTGCTAATACCTTAAATGATTTTGGGTCCTGTATCCCATGGGCCATGGTCTGGAGAGAGTTCCAAGTAAAGGGAATTCGGTGGAGAATCGATTTCCGTAGTTGCTCGTTTTTAGGAAAAATTTGTTTTAATGGCTTTCTGCCTGTAGCGAAATTTCTAGTGTTTAAATTCCTTATATCAATATACCTTGGGTTACTCGCCAGAGCATGGCCTGCCTGCAAAACGTGAAGTCTTCTTCTATGTCTTAAAGTCAGTAGATTCTTCTTTACATGTAAATCGTTAACATTTGCTCTCGATGGAAGTCCATAGATTCTTCGAAGTATTTTGTTTTGAATTATTTGGAGTCGGTTTGTCCCTGTTGTTGTGTGGGAATCGTGAAAAATATCTGTTTGGTCGATCAAGGGTAATACCATGACTTTATATATGAGTAATAATGTATCTTGTGGAATTTTCCCTTTAAGTTTAGTTATTTGCCAACATTTATAGTTCATGGTATTTATCAGCTTGTTAACTGATGTTTTAAATTTTAGACTCCTATCAATGTCAACTCCTAAATATTTATAGATCTCTACTTCTTCCATTGGACTGCCACCGAGATTCAAAATGTTTTCATCTATTTGGGGTTGTTCACCTTCAGCCCACCTCGACCTCATATTTTGCCTTCCGAAAAATGTTTGAATTTTTGATTTTCCATAGTTTATTGATATTTTGTTTCTTTTACACCAGAATATTAGGGCACTTAAATCCTGTTGAAGCAGGTTTGTAGCTTCTAGGACGTCAGTGCCCGTTGAATATATTATGGTGTCGTCAGCAAATAATTGAATTTTTGAATTATGTATGAATTTTGGCATGTCGTTTATGTATACAGTGAATAAAAGTGGGCCTAATGTTGTGCCTTGTGGCACTCCGCAGGTTATTGGGTTTAGTTTCGATTTTGTTTTATTCACTTCCACTGATTGAAAACGTTGTGATAAATAATTTTTAAACCAATCTAATTCTTTATTTCTTATGCCAATAATTTCTAGTTTATCTATGAGTCTCGAATGATTTACTGTGTCGAAAGCTTTTCTGAAGTCGAGGTAGGCTGCCCTGGATACTTTATTTTCGTTCATATTGGAATATATATCCATAATATAACTTATTAAAGCATCTTTCGTTGACCTGCCCTGTCTGAATCCATACTGACCATTGAATAGCAAGTTGTTGTTTTCTAAGTAATACATAATTTGTTTATGCATGGTTTTCTCTAATAGTTTTGCAGGCAAGGGAATAGAGGAGACCGGCCTATAATTGCTTGGGTCTGTTATGGGGCCAGCCTTGTAGAGGGGAGTTACCTTGGAACGTTTCCATTCTTGTGGAGTGAACACTACTTTAAGAGACAGTCAGGGAAGGACAGGGTAGATATAGGAGTGACTGCTACTTTAAGAGACAGCCAGGGAAGGACAGGGTAGATATAGGAGTGAACACTACTTTAAGAGACAGCCAGGGAAGGACAGGGTAGATAAAGGAGTGAACACTACTTTAAGAGACAGCCAGGGAAGGACAGGCTAGATATAGGAGTGAACACTACTTTAAGAGACAGTCAGGGAAGGACAGGGTAGATATAGGAGTGAACACTACTTTAAGAGACAGCCAGGGAAGGACAGGGTAGATATAGGAGTGAACACTACTTTAAGAGACAGCCAGGGAAGGACAGGGTAGATATAGGAGTGAACACTACTTTAAGAGACAGTCAGGGAAGGACAGGGTAGATATAGGAGTGAACACTATTTTAAGAGACAGCCAGGGAAGGACAGGGTAGATATAGGAGTGAACACTACTTTAAGAGACAGTCAGGGAAGGACAGGGTAGATATAGGAGTGAGTGCTACTTTAAGAGACAGCCAGGGAAGGACAGGGTAGATATAGGAGTGACTGCTACTTTAAGAGACAGCCAGGGAAGGACAGGGTAGATATAGGAGTGAACACTACTTTAAGAGACAGCCAGGGAAGGACAGGGTAGATATAGGAGTGAACACTACTTTAAGAGACAGCCAGGGAAGGACAGGGTAGATATAGGAGTGAACACTACTTTAAGAGACAGCCAGGGAAGGACAGGGTAGATATAGGAGTGAACACTACTTTAAGAGACAGCCAGGGAAGGACAGGGTAGATATAGGAGTGAACACTACTTTAAGAGACAGTCAGGGAAGGACAGGGTAGATATAGGAGTGAACACTACTTTAAGAGACAGCCAGGGAAGGAGAGGGTAGATATAGGAGTGAACACTACTTTAAGAGACAGCCAGGGAAGGACAGGGTAGATATAGGAGTGAACACTACTTTAAGAGACAGTCAGGGAAGGACAGGGTAGATATAGGAGTGAGCACTACTTTAAGAGACAGCCAGGGAAGGACAGGGTAGATATAGGAGTGACTGCTACTTTAAGAGACAGCCAGGGAAGGACAGGGTAGATATAGGAGTGAACACTACTTTAAGAGACAGTCAGGGAAGGACAGGGTAGATATAGGAGTGAACACTACTTTAAGAGACAGCCAGGGAAGGACAGGCTAGATATAGGAGTGAGCACTACTTTAAGAGACAGCCAGGGAAGGACAGGGTAGATATAGGAGTGACTGCTACTTTAAGAGACAGCCAGGGAAGGACAGGGTAGATATAGGAGTGAACACTACTTTAAGAGACAGTCAGGGAAGGACAGGGTAGATATAGGAGTGAACACTACTTTAAGAGACAGTCAGGGAAGGACAGGGTAGATATAGGAGTGAACACTACTTTAAGAGACAGCCAGGGAAGGACAGGGTAGATATAGGAGTGAACACTACTTTAAGAGACAGCCAGGGAAGGACTGGGTAGATATAGGAGTGAACACTACTTTAAGAGACAGCCAGGGAAGGACTGGGTAGATATAGGAGTGAACACTACTTTAAGAGACAACCAGGGAAGGACAGGGTAGATATAGGAGTGAACACTACTTTAAGAGGCAGCCAGGGAAGGACTGGGTAGATATAGGAGTGAACACTACTTTAAGAGACAGCCAGGGAAGGACAGGGTAGATATAGGAATGACCACTACTTTAAGAGACAGCCAGGGAAGGACAGGGTAGATATAGGAGTGAACACTACTTTAAGAGACAGCCAGGGAAGGACTGGGTAGATATAGGAGTGAACACTACTTTAAGAGACAGCCAGGGAAGGAGTGGGTAGATATAGGAGTGAACACTACTTTAAGAGACAGCCAGGGAAGGAGTGGGTAGATATAGGAGTGACTGCTACTTTAAGAGACAGTCAGGGAAGGACAGGGTAGATATAGGAGTGAACACTACTTTAAGAGACAGCCAGGGAAGGACTGGGTAGATATAGGAGTGACCACTACTTTAAGAGACAGCCAGGGAAGGACTGGGTAGATATAGGAGTGAACACTACTTTAAGAGACAGCCAGGGAAGGACAGGGTAGATATAGGAGTGAACACTACTTTAAGAGACAGCCAGGGAAGGACAGGGTAGATATAGGAGTGAGTGCTACTTTAAGAGACAGTCAGGGAAGGACAGGGTAGATATAGGAGTGAACACTACTTTAAGAGACAACCAGGGAAGGACAGGGTAGATATAGGAGTGAACACTACTTTAAGAGACAGCCAGGGAAGGAGAGGGTAGATATAGGAGTGACCACTACTTTAAGAGACAGCCAGGGAAGGACTGGGTAGATATAGGAGTGACTGCTACTTTAAGAGACAGTCAGGGAAGGACAGGGTAGATATAGGAGTGAACACTACTTTAAGAGACAGTCAGGGAAGGACAGGGTAGATATAGGAGTGAACACTACTTTAAGAGACAGCCAGGGAATGACAGGGTAGATATAGGAGTGAACACTACTTTAAGAGACAGCCAGGGAATGACAGGGTAGATATAGGAGTGACTGCTACTTTAAGAGACAGCCAGGGAAGGACAGGGTAGATATAGGAGTGACTGCTACTTTAAGAGACAGTCAGGGAAGGACAGGGTAGATATAGGAGTGAACACTACTTTAAGAGACAGCCAGGGAAGGGTAGGGTAGATATAGGAGTGAACACTACTTTAAGAGACAACCAGGGAAGGACAGGGTAGATATAGGAGTGAACACTACTTTAAGAGACAGCCAGGGAAGGACAGGGTAGATATAGGAGTGAACACTACTTTAAGAGACAGCCAGGGAAGGACAGGGTAGATATAGGAGTGAACACTACTTTAAGAGACAGCCAGGGAAGGACAGGGTAGATATAGGAGTGAACACTACTTTAAGAGACAGCCAGGGAAGGACAGGGTAGATATAGGAGTGAACACTACTTTAAGAGACAGTCAGGGAAGGACAGGGTAGATATAGGAGTGAACACTACTTTAAGAGACAGTCAGGGAAGGACTGGGTAGATATAGGAGTGAACACTACTTTAAGAGACAGCCAGGGAAGGACAGGGTAGATATAGGAGTGAACACTACTTTAAGAGACAGTCAGGGAAGGACAGGGTAGATATAGGAGTGACTGCTACTTTAAGAGACAGTCAGGGAAGGACAGGGTAGATATAGGAGTGACTGCTACTTTAAGAGACAGCCAGGGAAGGACAGGGTAGATATAGGAGTGAACACTACTTTAAGAGACAGTCAGGGAAGGACAGGGTAGATATAGGAGTGAACACTACTTTAAGAGACAGCCAGGGAAGGACAGGCTAGATATAGGAGTGAGCACTACTTTAAGAGACAGCCAGGGAAGGACAGGGTAGATATAGGAGTGACTGCTACTTTAAGAGACAGCCAGGGAAGGACAGGGTAGATATAGGAGTGAACACTACTTTAAGAGACAGTCAGGGAAGGACAGGGTAGATATAGGAGTGAACACTACTTTAAGAGACAGTCAGGGAAGGACAGGGTAGATATAGGAGTGAACACTACTTTAAGAGACAGCCAGGGAAGGACAGGGTAGATATAGGAGTGAACACTACTTTAAGAGACAGCCAGGGAAGGACTGGGTAGATATAGGAGTGAACACTACTTTAAGAGACAGCCAGGGAAGGACTGGGTAGATATAGGAGTGAACACTACTTTAAGAGACAACCAGGGAAGGACAGGGTAGATATAGGAGTGAACACTACTTTAAGAGGCAGCCAGGGAAGGACTGGGTAGATATAGGAGTGAACACTACTTTAAGAGACAGCCAGGGAAGGACAGGGTAGATATAGGAATGACCACTACTTTAAGAGACAGCCAGGGAAGGACAGGGTAGATATAGGAGTGAACACTACTTTAAGAGACAGCCAGGGAAGGACTGGGTAGATATAGGAGTGAACACTACTTTAAGAGACAGCCAGGGAAGGAGTGGGTAGATATAGGAGTGAACACTACTTTAAGAGACAGCCAGGGAAGGAGTGGGTAGATATAGGAGTGACTGCTACTTTAAGAGACAGTCAGGGAAGGACAGGGTAGATATAGGAGTGAACACTACTTTAAGAGACAGCCAGGGAAGGACTGGGTAGATATAGGAGTGACCACTACTTTAAGAGACAGCCAGGGAAGGACTGGGTAGATATAGGAGTGAACACTACTTTAAGAGACAGCCAGGGAAGGACAGGGTAGATATAGGAGTGAACACTACTTTAAGAGACAGCCAGGGAAGGACAGGGTAGATATAGGAGTGAGTGCTACTTTAAGAGACAGTCAGGGAAGGACAGGGTAGATATAGGAGTGAACACTACTTTAAGAGACAACCAGGGAAGGACAGGGTAGATATAGGAGTGAACACTACTTTAAGAGACAGCCAGGGAAGGAGAGGGTAGATATAGGAGTGACCACTACTTTAAGAGACAGCCAGGGAAGGACTGGGTAGATATAGGAGTGACTGCTACTTTAAGAGACAGTCAGGGAAGGACAGGGTAGATATAGGAGTGAACACTACTTTAAGAGACAGTCAGGGAAGGACAGGGTAGATATAGGAGTGAACACTACTTTAAGAGACAGCCAGGGAATGACAGGGTAGATATAGGAGTGAACACTACTTTAAGAGACAGCCAGGGAATGACAGGGTAGATATAGGAGTGACTGCTACTTTAAGAGACAGCCAGGGAAGGACAGGGTAGATATAGGAGTGACTGCTACTTTAAGAGACAGTCAGGGAAGGACAGGGTAGATATAGGAGTGAACACTACTTTAAGAGACAGCCAGGGAAGGGTAGGGTAGATATAGGAGTGAACACTACTTTAAGAGACAACCAGGGAAGGACAGGGTAGATATAGGAGTGAACACTACTTTAAGAGACAGCCAGGGAAGGACAGGGTAGATATAGGAGTGAACACTACTTTAAGAGACAATCAGGGAAGGACAGGGTAGATATAGGAGTGAACACAACTTTAAGAGACAGCCAGGGAAGGACAGGGTAGATATAGGAGTGAACACTACTTTAAGAGACAGTCAGGGAAGGACAGGGTAGATATAGGAGTGAACACTACTTTAAGAGACAGCCAGGGAAGGAGTGGGTAGATATAGGAGTGAACACTACTTTAAGAGACAGTCAGGGAAGGACTGGGTAGATATAGGAGTGAACACTACTTTAAGAGACAGCCAGGGAAGGACAGGGTAGATATAGGAGTGAACACTACTTTAAGAGACAGCCAGGGAAGGACAGGGTAGATATAGGAGTGACTGCTACTTTAAGAGACAGTCAGGGAAGGACAGGGTAGATATAGGAGTGACTTTAAGAGACAGCCAGGGAAGGACAGGGTAGATATAGCAGTGAACACTACTTTAAGAGACAGTCAGGGAAGGACAGGGTAGATATAGGAGTGAACACTACTTTAAGAGACAGCCAGGGAAGGACAGGGTAGATATAGGAGTGAACACTACTTTAAGAGACAGCCAGGGAAGGACTGGGTAGATATAGGAGTGAACACTACTTTAAGAGACAGCCAGGGAAGGACAGGGTAGATATAGGAGTGAACACTACTTTAAGAGACAGTCAGGGAAGGACAGGGTAGATATAGGAGTGAACACTACTTTAAGAGACAGCCAGGGAATGACAGGGTAGATATAGGAGTGAACACTACTTTAAGAGACAGCCAGGGAATGACAGGGTAGATATAGGAGTGACTGCTACTTTAAGAGACAGCCAGGGAAGGACAGGGTAGATATAGGAGTGACTGCTACTTTAAGAGACAGTCAGGGAAGGACAGGGTAGATATAGGAGTGAACACTACTTTAAGAGACAGCCAGGGAAGGGTAGGGTAGATATAGGAGTGAACACTACTTTAAGAGACAACCAGGGAAGGACAGGGTAGATATAGGAGTGAACACTACTTTAAGAGACAGCCAGGGAAGGACAGGGTAGATATAGGAGTGAACACTACTTTAAGAGACAGCCAGGGAAGGACAGGGTAGATATAGGAGTGAACACTACTTTAAGAGACAGCCAGGGAAGGACAGGGTAGATATAGGAGTGAACACTACTTTAAGAGACAGCCAGGGAAGGACAGGGTAGATATAGGAGTGAACACTACTTTAAGAGACAGTCAGGGAAGGACAGGGTAGATATAGGAGTGAACACTACTTTAAGAGACAGTCAGGGAAGGACTGGGTAGATATAGGAGTGAACACTACTTTGAGAGACAGCCAGGGAAGGACAGGGTAGATATAGGAGTGAACACTACTTTAAGAGACAGTCAGGGAAGGACAGGGTAGATATAGGAGTGACTGCTACTTTAAGAGACAGTCAGGGAAGGACAGGGTAGATATAGGAGTGACTGCTACTTTAAGAGACAGCCAGGGAAGGACAGGGTAGATATAGGAGTGAACACTACTTTAAGAGACAGTCAGGGAAGGACAGGGTAGATATAGGAGTGAACACTACTTTAAGAGACAGCCAGGGAAGGACAGGCTAGATATAGGAGTGAGCACTACTTTAAGAGACAGCCAGGGAAGGACAGGGTAGATATAGGAGTGACTGCTACTTTAAGAGACAGCCAGGGAAGGACAGGGTAGATATAGGAGTGAACACTACTTTAAGAGACAGTCAGGGAAGGACAGGGTAGATATAGGAGTGAACACTACTTTAAGAGACAGTCAGGGAAGGACAGGGTAGATATAGGAGTGAACACTACTTTAAGAGACAGCCAGGGAAGGACAGGGTAGATATAGGAGTGAACACTACTTTAAGAGACAGCCAGGGAAGGACTGGGTAGATATAGGAGTGAACACTACTTTAAGAGACAGCCAGGGAAGGACTGGGTAGATATAGGAGTGAACACTACTTTAAGAGACAACCAGGGAAGGACAGGGTAGATATAGGAGTGAACACTACTTTAAGAGGCAGCCAGGGAAGGACTGGGTAGATATAGGAGTGAACACTACTTTAAGAGACAGCCAGGGAAGGACAGGGTAGATATAGGAATGACCACTACTTTAAGAGACAGCCAGGGAAGGACAGGGTAGATATAGGAGTGAACACTACTTTAAGAGACAGCCAGGGAAGGACTGGGTAGATATAGGAGTGAACACTACTTTAAGAGACAGCCAGGGAAGGAGTGGGTAGATATAGGAGTGAACACTACTTTAAGAGACAGCCAGGGAAGGACTGGGTAGATATAGGAGTGAACACTACTTTAAGAGACAGCCAGGGAAGGACAGGGTAGATATAGGAGTGAACACTACTTTAAGAGACAGCCAGGGAAGGACAGGGTAGATATAGGAGTGAGTGCTACTTTAAGAGACAGTCAGGGAAGGACAGGGTAGATATAGGAGTGAACACTACTTTAAGAGACAACCAGGGAAGGACAGGGTAGATATAGGAGTGAACACTACTTTAAGAGACAGCCAGGGAAGGAGAGGGTAGATATAGGAGTGACCACTACTTTAAGAGACAGCCAGGGAAGGACTGGGTAGATATAGGAGTGACTGCTACTTTAAGAGACAGTCAGGGAAGGACAGGGTAGATATAGGAGTGAACACTACTTTAAGAGACAGTCAGGGAAGGACAGGGTAGATATAGGAGTGAACACTACTTTAAGAGACAGCCAGGGAATGACAGGGTAGATATAGGAGTGAACACTACTTTAAGAGACAGCCAGGGAATGACAGGGTAGATATAGGAGTGACTGCTACTTTAAGAGACAGCCAGGGAAGGACAGGGTAGATATAGGAGTGACTGCTACTTTAAGAGACAGTCAGGGAAGGACAGGGTAGATATAGGAGTGAACACTACTTTAAGAGACAGCCAGGGAAGGGTAGGGTAGATATAGGAGTGAACACTACTTTAAGAGACAACCAGGGAAGGACAGGGTAGATATAGGAGTGAACACTACTTTAAGAGACAGCCAGGGAAGGACAGGGTAGATATAGGAGTGAACACTACTTTAAGAGACAGCCAGGGAAGGACAGGGTAGATATAGGAGTGAACACTACTTTAAGAGACAGCCAGGGAAGGACAGGGTAGATATAGGAGTGAACACTACTTTAAGAGACAGCCAGGGAAGGACAGGGTAGATATAGGAGTGAACACTACTTTAAGAGACAGTCAGGGAAGGACAGGGTAGATATAGGAGTGAACACTACTTTAAGAGACAGTCAGGGAAGGACTGGGTAGATATAGGAGTGAACACTACTTTAAGAGACAGCCAGGGAAGGACAGGGTAGATATAGGAGTGAACACTACTTTAAGAGACAGTCAGGGAAGGACAGGGTAGATATAGGAGTGACTGCTACTTTAAGAGACAGTCAGGGAAGGACAGGGTAGATATAGGAGTGACTGCTACTTTAAGAGACAGCCAGGGAAGGACAGGGTAGATATAGGAGTGAACACTACTTTAAGAGACAGTCAGGGAAGGACAGGGTAGATATAGGAGTGAACACTACTTTAAGAGACAGCCAGGGAAGGGTAGGGTAGATATAGGAGTGAACACTACTTTAAGAGACAACCAGGGAAGGACAGGGTAGATATAGGAGTGAACACTACTTTAAGAGACAGCCAGGGAAGGACAGGGTAGATATAGGAGTGAACACTACTTTAAGAGACAATCAGGGAAGGACAGGGTAGATATAGGAGTGAACACAACTTTAAGAGACAGCCAGGGAAGGACAGGGTAGATATAGGAGTGAACACTACTTTAAGAGACAGTCAGGGAAGGACAGGGTAGATATAGGAGTGAACACTACTTTAAGAGACAGCCAGGGAAGGAGTGGGTAGATATAGGAGTGAACACTACTTAAGAGACAGTCAGGGAAGGACTGGGTAGATATAGGAGTGAACACTACTTTAAGAGACAGCCAGGGAAGGACAGGGTAGATATAGGAGTGAACACTACTTTAAGAGACAGCCAGGGAAGGACAGGGTAGATATAGGAGTGACTGCTACTTTAAGAGACAGTCAGGGAAGGACAGGGTAGATATAGGAGTGACTTTAAGAGACAGCCAGGGAAGGACAGGGTAGATATAGCAGTGAACACTACTTTAAGAGACAGTCAGGGAAGGACAGGGTAGATATAGGAGTGAACACTACTTTAAGAGACAGCCAGGGAAGGACAGGGTAGATATAGGAGTGAACACTACTTTAAGAGACAGCCAGGGAAGGACTGGGTAGATATAGGAGTGAACACTACTTTAAGAGACAGCCAGGGAAGGACAGGGTAGATATAGGAGTGAACACTACTTTAAGAGACAGTCAGGGAAGGACAGGGTAGATATAGGAGTGAACACTACTTTAAGAGACAGCCAGGGAATGACAGGGTAGATATAGGAGTGAACACTACTTTAAGAGACAGCCAGGGAATGACAGGGTAGATATAGGAGTGACTGCTACTTTAAGAGACAGCCAGGGAAGGACAGGGTAGATATAGGAGTGACTGCTACTTTAAGAGACAGTCAGGGAAGGACAGGGTAGATATAGGAGTGAACACTACTTTAAGAGACAGCCAGGGAAGGGTAGGGTAGATATAGGAGTGAACACTACTTTAAGAGACAACCAGGGAAGGACAGGGTAGATATAGGAGTGAACACTACTTTAAGAGACAGCCAGGGAAGGACAGGGTAGATATAGGAGTGAACACTACTTTAAGAGACAGCCAGGGAAGGACAGGGTAGATATAGGAGTGAACACTACTTTAAGAGACAGCCAGGGAAGGACAGGGTAGATATAGGAGTGAACACTACTTTAAGAGACAGCCAGGGAAGGACAGGGTAGATATAGGAGTGAACACTACTTTAAGAGACAGTCAGGGAAGGACAGGGTAGATATAGGAGTGAACACTACTTTAAGAGACAGTCAGGGAAGGACTGGGTAGATATAGGAGTGAACACTACTTTAAGAGACAGCCAGGGAAGGACAGGGTAGATATAGGAGTGAACACTACTTTAAGAGACAGTCAGGGAAGGACAGGGTAGATATAGGAGTGACTGCTACTTTAAGAGACAGTCAGGGAAGGACAGGGTAGATATAGGAGTGACTGCTACTTTAAGAGACAGCCAGGGAAGGACAGGGTAGATATAGGAGTGAACACTACTTTAAGAGACAGTCAGGGAAGGACAGGGTAGATATAGGAGTGAACACTACTTTAAGAGACAGCCAGGGAAGGACAGGCTAGATATAGGAGTGAGCACTACTTTAAGAGACAGCCAGGGAAGGACAGGGTAGATATAGGAGTGACTGCTACTTTAAGAGACAGCCAGGGAAGGACAGGGTAGATATAGGAGTGAACACTACTTTAAGAGACAGTCAGGGAAGGACAGGGTAGATATAGGAGTGAACACTACTTTAAGAGACAGTCAGGGAAGGACAGGGTAGATATAGGAGTGAACACTACTTTAAGAGACAGCCAGGGAAGGACAGGGTAGATATAGGAGTGAACACTACTTTAAGAGACAGCCAGGGAAGGACTGGGTAGATATAGGAGTGAACACTACTTTAAGAGACAGCCAGGGAAGGACTGGGTAGATATAGGAGTGAACACTACTTTAAGAGACAACCAGGGAAGGACAGGGTAGATATAGGAGTGAACACTACTTTAAGAGGCAGCCAGGGAAGGACTGGGTAGATATAGGAGTGAACACTACTTTAAGAGACAGCCAGGGAAGGACAGGGTAGATATAGGAATGACCACTACTTTAAGAGACAGCCAGGGAAGGACAGGGTAGATATAGGAGTGAACACTACTTTAAGAGACAGCCAGGGAAGGACTGGGTAGATATAGGAGTGAACACTACTTTAAGAGACAGCCAGGGAAGGAGTGGGTAGATATAGGAGTGAACACTACTTTAAGAGACAGCCAGGGAAGGAGTGGGTAGATATAGGAGTGACTGCTACTTTAAGAGACAGTCAGGGAAGGACAGGGTAGATATAGGAGTGAACACTACTTTAAGAGACAGCCAGGGAAGGACTGGGTAGATATAGGAGTGACCACTACTTTAAGAGACAGCCAGGGAAGGACTGGGTAGATATAGGAGTGAACACTACTTTAAGAGACAGCCAGGGAAGGACAGGGTAGATATAGGAGTGAACACTACTTTAAGAGACAGCCAGGGAAGGACAGGGTAGATATAGGAGTGAGTGCTACTTTAAGAGACAGTCAGGGAAGGACAGGGTAGATATAGGAGTGAACACTACTTTAAGAGACAACCAGGGAAGGACAGGGTAGATATAGGAGTGAACACTACTTTAAGAGACAGCCAGGGAAGGAGAGGGTAGATATAGGAGTGACCACTACTTTAAGAGACAGCCAGGGAAGGACTGGGTAGATATAGGAGTGACTGCTACTTTAAGAGACAGTCAGGGAAGGACAGGGTAGATATAGGAGTGAACACTACTTTAAGAGACAGTCAGGGAAGGACAGGGTAGATATAGGAGTGAACACTACTTTAAGAGACAGCCAGGGAATGACAGGGTAGATATAGGAGTGAACACTACTTTAAGAGACAGCCAGGGAATGACAGGGTAGATATAGGAGTGACTGCTACTTTAAGAGACAGCCAGGGAAGGACAGGGTAGATATAGGAGTGACTGCTACTTTAAGAGACAGTCAGGGAAGGACAGGGTAGATATAGGAGTGAACACTACTTTAAGAGACAGCCAGGGAAGGGTAGGGTAGATATAGGAGTGAACACTACTTTAAGAGACAACCAGGGAAGGACAGGGTAGATATAGGAGTGAACACTACTTTAAGAGACAGCCAGGGAAGGACAGGGTAGATATAGGAGTGAACACTACTTTAAGAGACAATCAGGGAAGGACAGGGTAGATATAGGAGTGAACACAACTTTAAGAGACAGCCAGGGAAGGACAGGGTAGATATAGGAGTGAACACTACTTTAAGAGACAGTCAGGGAAGGACAGGGTAGATATAGGAGTGAACACTACTTTAAGAGACAGCCAGGGAAGGAGTGGGTAGATATAGGAGTGAACACTACTTTAAGAGACAGTCAGGGAAGGACTGGGTAGATATAGGAGTGAACACTACTTTAAGAGACAGCCAGGGAAGGACAGGGTAGATATAGGAGTGAACACTACTTTAAGAGACAGCCAGGGAAGGACAGGGTAGATATAGGAGTGACTGCTACTTTAAGAGACAGTCAGGGAAGGACAGGGTAGATATAGGAGTGACTTTAAGAGACAGCCAGGGAAGGACAGGGTAGATATAGCAGTGAACACTACTTTAAGAGACAGTCAGGGAAGGACAGGGTAGATATAGGAGTGAACACTACTTTAAGAGACAGCCAGGGAAGGACAGGGTAGATACAGGAGTGAACACTACTTTAAGAGACAGCCAGGGAAGGAGTGGGTAGATATAGGAGTGAACACTACTTTAAGAGACAGCCAGGGAAGGACAGGGTAGATATAGCAGTGAACACTACTTTAAGAGGCAGCCAGGGAAGGACTGGGTAGATATAGCAGTGAACACTACTTTAAGAGACAGCCAGGAAAAGAAGGGTAGATATAGGAGTGAACACTACTTTAAGAGACAATCAGGGAAGGACAGGGTAGATATAGGAGTGACTGCTACTTTAAGAGACAACCAGGGAATGACAGGGTAGATATAGGAGTGAACACTACTTTAAGAGACGGTCAGGGAAGGACAGGGTAGATATAGGAGTGAACACTACTTTAAGAGACAATCAGGGAAGGACTGGGTAGATATAGGAGTGAACACTACTTTAAGAAACAGCCAGGGAAGGACAGGGTAGATATAGGAGTGACTGCTACTTTAAGAGACAGCCAGGGAAGGACAGGGTAGATATAGGAGTGAACACTACTTTAAGAGACAACCAGGGAATGACAGGGTAGATATAGGAGTGAACACTACTTTAAGAGACAGCCAGGGAAGGACAGGGTAGATATAGGAGTGAACACTACTTTAAGAGACAGCCAGGGAAGGACAGGGTAGATATAGGAGTGAACACTACTTTAAGAGACTGTCAGGGAAGGACAGGGTAGGTATAGGAGTGAACACTACTTTAAGAGACAGCCAGGGAAGGACAGGGTAGATATAGGAGTGAACACTACTTTAAGAGACAGTCAGGGAAGGACAGGGTAGATATAGGAGTGAACACTACTTTAAGAGACAGTCAGGGAAGGACAGGGTAGATATAGGAGTGAACACTACTTTAAGAGACAGCCAGGGAAGGAGAGGGTAGATATAGGAGTGAACACTACTTTAAGAGACAGCCAGGGAAGGACAGGGTAGATATAGGAGTGAACACTACTTTAAGAGACAGTCAGGGAAGGACAGGGTAGATATAGGAGTGAACACTACTTTAAGAGACAGTCAGGGAAGGACAGGGTAGATATAGGAGTGAACACTACTTTAAGAGGCAGCCAGGGAAGGACAGGGTAGATATAGCAGTGAACACTACTTTAAGAGACAGCCAGGGAAGGACAGGGTAGATATAGGAGTGAACACTACTTTAAGAGACAACCAGGGAAGGACAGGGTAGATATAGGAGTGAACCCTACTTTAAGAGACAGTCAGGGAAGGACAGGGTAGATATAGGAGTGACTGCTACTTTAAGAGACAGTCAGGGAAGGACAGGGTAGATATAGGAGTGAACACTACTTTAAGAGACAGTCAGGGAAGGACAGGGTAGATATAGGAGTGACTGCTACTTTAAGAGACAGTCAGGGAAGGACAGGGTAGATATAGGAGTGAACACTACTTTAAGAGACAGCCAGGGAAGGACTGGGTAGATATAGGAGTGAACACTACTTTAAGAGACAGCCAGGGAAGGGTAGGGTAGATATAGGAGTGAACACTACTTTAAGAGACAACCAGGGAAGGACAGGGTAGATATAGGAGTGAACACTACTTTAAGAGACAGCCAGGGAAGGACAGGGTAGATATAGGAGTGAACACTACTTTAAGAGACAATCAGGGAAGGACAGGGTAGATATAGGAGTGAACACTACTTTAAGAGACAGCCAGGGAAGGACAGGGTAGATATAGGAGTGAACACTACTTTAAGAGACAGTCAGGGAAGGACAGGGTAGATATAGGAGTGAACACTACTTTAAGAGACAGCCAGGGAAGGAGTGGGTAGATATAAGAGTGAACACTACTTTAAGAGACAGTCAGGGAAGGACTGGGTAGATATAGGAGTGAACACTACTTTAAGAGACAGCCAGGGAAGGACAGGGTAGATATAGGAGTGAACACTACTTTAAGAGACAGCCAGGGAAGGACAGGGTAGATATAGGAGTGACTGCTACTTTAAGAGACAGTCAGGGAAGGACAGGGTAGATATAGGAGTGACTTTAAGAGACAGCCAGGGAAGGACAGGGTAGATATAGCAGTGAACACTACTTTAAGAGACAGTCAGGGAAGGACAGGGTAGATAAAGGAGTGAACACTACTTTAAGAGACAGCCAGGGAAGGACAGGGTAGATATAGGAGTGAACACTACTTTAAGAGACAGCCAGGGAAGGACAGGCTAGATATAGGAGTGAGCACTACTTTAAGAGACAGTCAGGGAAGGACAGGGTAGATATAGGAGTGAACACTACTTTAAGAGACAGCCAGGGAAGGACAGGGTAGATATAGGAGTGACTGCTACTTTAAGAGACAGCCAGGGAAGGAGTGGGTAGATATAGGAGTGAACACTACTTTAAGAGACAGCCAGGGAAGGACAGGGTAGATATAGGAGTGAACACTACTTTAAGAGACAGCCAGGGAAGGACAGGCTAGATATAGGAGTGAACACTACTTTAAGAGACAGTCAGGGAAGGAGTGGGTAGATATAGGAGTGAACACTACTTTAAGAGACAGCCAGGGAAGGACAGGGTAGATATAGGAGTGAACACTACTTTAAGAGACAGCCAGGGAAGGACTGGGTAGATATAGGAGTGAACACTACTTTAAGAGACAGCCAGGGAAGGACAGGGTAGATATAGGAGTGAGCACTACTTTAAGAGACAGTCAGGGAAGGACAGGGTAGATATAGGAGTGAACACTACTTTAAGAGACAGCCAGGGAAGGACAGGGTAGATATAGGAGTGACTGCTACTTTAAGAGACAGCCAGGGAAGGAGTGGGTAGATATAGGAGTGAACACTACTTTAAGAGACAGTCAGGGAAGGACAGGGTAGATATAGGAGTGAACACTACTTTAAGAGACAGCCAGGGAAGGACAGGGTAGATATAGGAGTGACTGCTACTTTAAGAGACAGCCAGGGAAGGAGTGGGTAGATATAGGAGTGAACACTACTTTAAGAGACAGCCAGGGAAGGACAGGGTAGATATAGGAGTGAACACTACTTTAAGAGACAGCCAGGGAAGGGTAGGGTAGATATAGGAGTGAACACTACTTTAAGAGACAGTCAGGGAAGGAGTGGGTAGATATAGGAGTGAACACTACTTTAAGAGACAGCCAGGGAAGGACAGGGTAGATATAGGAGTGAACACTACTTTAAGAGACAGCCAGGGAAGGACTGGGTAGATATAGGAGTGAACACTACTTTAAGAGACAGCCAGGGAAGGACAGGGTAGATATAGGAGTGAGCACTACTTTAAGAGACAGCCAGGGAAGGACAGGGTAGATATAGGAGTGAACACTACTTTAAGAGACAGCCAGGGAAGGACAGGGTAGATATAGGAGTGACTGCTACTTTAAGAGACAGCCAGGGAAGGAGTGGGTAGATATAGGAGTGAACACTACTTTAAGAGACAGCCAGGGAAGGACAGGGTAGATATAGGAGTGAACACTACTTTAAGAGACAGCCAGGGAAGGACAGGCTAGATATAGGAGTGAACACTACTTTAAGAGACAGTCAGGGAAGGAGTGGGTAGATATAGGAGTGAACACTACTTTAAGAGACAGCCAGGGAAGGACAGGGTAGATATAGGAGTGAACACTACTTTAAGAGACAGCCAGGGAAGGACTGGGTAGATATAGGAGTGAACACTACTTTAAGAGACAGCCAGGGAAGGACAGGGTAGATATAGGAGTGAGCACTACTTTAAGAGACAGCCAGGGAAGGACAGGGTAGATATAGGAGTGAACACTACTTTAAGAGACAGCCAGGGAAGGACAGGGTAGATATAGGAGTGAACACTACTTTAAGAGACAGTCAGGGAAGGACAGGGTAGATATAGGAGTGAGCACTACTTTAAGAGACAGCCAGGGAAGGACAGGGTAGATATAGGAGTGACTGCTACTTTAAGAGACAGCCAGGGAAGGACAGGGTAGATATAGGAGTGAACACTACTTTAAGAGACAGTCAGGGAAGGACAGGGTAGATATAGGAGTGAACACTACTTTAAGAGACAGCCAGGGAAGGACAGGCTAGATATAGGAGTGAGCACTACTTTAAGAGACAGCCAGGGAAGGACAGGGTAGATATAGGAGTGACTGCTACTTTAAGAGACAGCCAGGGAAGGACAGGGTAGATATAGGAGTGAACACTACTTTAAGAGACAGTCAGGGAAGGACAGGGTAGATATAGGAGTGAACACTACTTTAAGAGACAGTCAGGGAAGGACAGGGTAGATATAGGAGTGAACACTACTTTAAGAGACAGCCAGGGAAGGACAGGGTAGATATAGGAGTGAACACTACTTTAAGAGACAGCCAGGGAAGGACTGGGTAGATATAGGAGTGAACACTACTTTAAGAGACAGCCAGGGAAGGACTGGGTAGATATAGGAGTGAACACTACTTTAAGAGACAACCAGGGAAGGACAGGGTAGATATAGGAGTGAACACTACTTTAAGAGGCAGCCAGGGAAGGACTGGGTAGATATAGGAGTGAACACTACTTTAAGAGACAGCCAGGGAAGGACAGGGTAGATATAGGAATGACCACTACTTTAAGAGACAGCCAGGGAAGGACAGGGTAGATATAGGAGTGAACACTACTTTAAGAGACAGCCAGGGAAGGACTGGGTAGATATAGGAGTGAACACTACTTTAAGAGACAGCCAGGGAAGGAGTGGGTAGATATAGGAGTGAACACTACTTTAAGAGACAGCCAGGGAAGGAGTGGGTAGATATAGGAGTGACTGCTACTTTAAGAGACAGTCAGGGAAGGACAGGGTAGATATAGGAGTGAACACTACTTTAAGAGACAGCCAGGGAAGGACAGGGTAGATATAGGAGTGACCACTACTTTAAGAGACAGCCAGGGAAGGACTGGGTAGATATAGGAGTGAACACTACTTTAAGAGACAGCCAGGGAAGGACAGGGTAGATATAGGAGTGAACACTACTTTAAGAGACAGCCAGGGATGGACAGGGTAGATATAGGAGTGAGTGCTACTTTAAGAGACAGTCAGGGAAGGACAGGGTAGATATAGGAGTGAACACTACTTTAAGAGACAACCAGGGAAGGACAGGGTAGATATAGGAGTGAACACTACTTTAAGAGACAGCCAGGGAAGGACTGGGTAGATATAGGAGTGAACACTACTTTAAGAGACAGCCAGGGAAGGAGTGGGTAGATATAGGAGTGAACACTACTTTAAGAGACAGCCAGGGAAGGAGTGGGTAGATATAGGAGTGACTGCTACTTTAAGAGACAGTCAGGGAAGGACTGGGTAGATATAGGAGTGAACACTACTTTAAGAGACAGCCAGGGAAGGAGTGGGTAGATATAGGAGTGAACACTACTTTAAGAGACAGCCAGGGAAGGAGTGGGTAGATATAGGAGTGACTGCTACTTTAAGAGACAGTCAGGGAAGGACAGGGTAGATATAGGAGTGAACACTACTTTAAGAGACAGCCAGGGAAGGACAGGGTAGATATAGGAGTGACCACTACTTTAAGAGACAGCCAGGGAAGGACTGGGTAGATATAGGAGTGAACACTACTTTAAGAGACAGCCAGGGAAGGACAGGGTAGATATAGGAGTGAACACTACTTTAAGAGACAGCCAGGGAAGGACAGGGTAGATATAGGAGTGAACACTACTTTAAGAGACAGCCAGGGAAGGACAGGGTAGATATAGGAGTGACTGCTACTTTAAGAGACAGCCAGGGAAGGAGTGGGTAGATATAGGAGTGAACACTACTTTAAGAGACAGCCAGGGAAGGACAGGGTAGATATAGGAGTGAACACTACTTTAAGAGACAGCCAGGGAAGGACAGGCTAGATATAGGAGTGAACACTACTTTAAGAGACAGTCAGGGAAGGAGTGGGTAGATATAGGAGTGAACACTACTTTAAGAGACAGCCAGGGAAGGACAGGGTAGATATAGGAGTGAACACTACTTTAAGAGACAGCCAGGGAAGGACTGGGTAGATATAGGAGTGAACACTACTTTAAGAGACAGCCAGGGAAGGACAGGGTAGATATAGGAGTGAGCACTACTTTAAGAGACAGCCAGGGAAGGACAGGGTAGATATAGGAGTAAACACTACTTTAAGAGACAGCCAGGGAAGGACAGGGTAGATATAGGAGTGAACACTACTTTAAGAGACAGTCAGGGAAGGACAGGGTAGATATAGGAGTGAGCACTACTTTAAGAGACAGCCAGGGAAGGACAGGGTAGATATAGGAGTGACTGCTACTTTAAGAGACAGCCAGGGAAGGACAGGGTAGATATAGGAGTGAACACTACTTTAAGAGACAGTCAGGGAAGGACAGGGTAGATATAGGAGTGAACACTACTTTAAGAGACAGCCAGGGAAGGACAGGCTAGATATAGGAGTGAGCACTACTTTAAGAGACAGCCAGGGAAGGACAGGGTAGATATAGGAGTGACTGCTACTTTAAGAGACAGCCAGGGAAGGACAGGGTAGATATAGGAGTGAACACTACTTTAAGAGACAGTCAGGGAAGGACAGGGTAGATATAGGAGTGAACACTACTTTAAGAGACAGTCAGGGAAGGACAGGGTAGATATAGGAGTGAACACTACTTTAAGAGACAGCCAGGGAAGGACAGGGTAGATATAGGAGTGAACACTACTTTAAGAGACAGCCAGGGAAGGACTGGGTAGATATAGGAGTGAACACTACTTTAAGAGACAGCCAGGGAAGGACTGGGTAGATATAGGAGTGAACACTACTTTAAGAGACAACCAGGGAAGGACAGGGTAGATATAGGAGTGAACACTACTTTAAGAGGCAGCCAGGGAAGGACTGGGTAGATATAGGAGTGAACACTACTTTAAGAGACAGCCAGGGAAGGACAGGGTAGATATAGGAATGACCACTACTTTAAGAGACAGCCAGGGAAGGACAGGGTAGATATAGGAGTGAACACTACTTTAAGAGACAGCCAGGGAAGGACTGGGTAGATATAGGAGTGAACACTACTTTAAGAGACAGCCAGGGAAGGAGTGGGTAGATATAGGAGTGAACACTACTTTAAGAGACAGCCAGGGAAGGAGTGGGTAGATATAGGAGTGACTGCTACTTTAAGAGACAGTCAGGGAAGGACAGGGTAGATATAGGAGTGAACACTACTTTAAGAGACAGCCAGGGAAGGACAGGGTAGATATAGGAGTGACCACTACTTTAAGAGACAGCCAGGGAAGGACTGGGTAGATATAGGAGTGAACACTACTTTAAGAGACAGCCAGGGAAGGACAGGGTAGATATAGGAGTGAACACTACTTTAAGAGACAGCCAGGGATGGACAGGGTAGATATAGGAGTGAGTGCTACTTTAAGAGACAGTCAGGGAAGGACAGGGTAGATATAGGAGTGAACACTACTTTAAGAGACAACCAGGGAAGGACAGGGTAGATATAGGAGTGAACACTACTTTAAGAGACAGCCAGGGAAGGAGAGGGTAGATATAGGAGTGACCACTACTTTAAGAGACAGCCAGGGAAGGACTGGGTAGATATAGGAGTGACTGCTACTTTAAGAGACAGTCAGGGAAGGACAGGGTAGATATAGGAGTGAACACTACTTTAAGAGACAGCCAGGGAATGACAGGGTAGATATAGGAGTGACTGCTACTTTAAGAGACAGCCAGGGAAGGACAGGGTAGATATAGGAGTGAACACTACTTTAAGAGACAGCCAGGGAATGACAGGGTAGATATAGGAGTGACTGCTACTTTAAGAGACAGCCAGGGAAGGACAGGGTAGATATAGGAGTGACTGCTACTTTAAGAGACAGTCAGGGAAGGACAGGGTAGATATAGGAGTGAACACTACTTTAAGAGACAGCCAGGGAAGGGTAGGGTAGATATAGGAGTGAACACTACTTTAAGAGACAACCAGGGAAGGACAGGGTAGATATAGGAGTGAACACTACTTTAAGAGACAGCCAGGGAAGGACAGGGTAGATATAGGAGTGACTGCTACTTTAAGAGACAGTCAGGGAAGGACAGGGTAGATATAGGAGTGACTTTAAGAGACAGCCAGGGAAGGACAGGGTAGATATAGCAGTGAACACTACTTTAAGAGACAGTCAGGGAAGGACAGGGTAGATATAGGAGTGAACACTACTTTAAGAGACAGCCAGGGAAGGACAGGGTAGATATAGGAGTGAACACTACTTTAAGAGACAGCCAGGGAAGGACTGGGTAGATATAGGAGTGAACACTACTTTAAGAGACAGCCAGGGAAGGACAGGGTAGATATAGCAGTGAACACTACTTTAAGAGGCAGCCAGGGAAGGACTGGGTAGATATAGCAGTGAACACTACTTTAAGAGACAGCCAGGAAAAGAAGGGTAGATATAGGAGTGAACACTACTTTAAGAGACAATCAGGGAAGGACAGGGTAGATATAGGAGTGAACACTACTTTAAGAGACAGTCAGGGAAGGACAGGGTAGATATAGGAGTGAACACTACTTTAAGAGACAGTCAGGGAAGGACAGGGTAGATATAGGAGTGAACACTACTTTAAGAGACAGTCAGGGAAGGACAGGGTAGATATAGAAGTGGACACTACTTTAAGAGACAGTCAGGGAAGGACAGGGTAGATATAGCAGTGAACACTACTTTAAGAGACAGCCAGGGAAGGACAGGGTAGATATAGGAGTGAACACTACTTTAAGAGACAGCCAGGAAAAGAAGGGTAGATATAGGAGTGAACACTACTTTAAGAGACAATCAGGGAAGGACAGGGTAGATATAGGAGTGAACACTACTTTAAGAGACAGTCAGGGAAGGACAGGGTAGATATAGGAGTGACCGCTACTTTAAGAGACAGCCAGGGAAGGACAGGGTAGATATAGGAGTGAACACTACTTTAAGAGACAGTCAGGGAAGGACAGGGTAGATATAGGAGTGACCGCTACTTTAAGAGACAGCCAGGGAAGGACAGGGTAGATATAGGAGTGAACGCTACTTTAAGAGACAGTCAGGGAAGGACAGGGTAGATATAGGAGTGAACACTACTTTAAGAGACAGTCAGGGAAGGACAGGGTAGATATAGGAGTGAACACTACTTTAAGAGACAGTCAGGGAAGGACAGGGTAGATATAGGAGTGACTTTTAGAGACAGTCAGGGAAGGACAGGGTAGATATAGGAGTGAACACTACTTTAAGAGACAGTCAGGGAAGGACAGGGTAGATATAGGAGTGGACACTACTTTAAGAGACAGTCAGGGAAGGACAGGGTAGATATAGCAGTGAACACTACTTTAAGAGACAGCCAGGGAAGGACAGGGTAGATATAGGAGTGAACACTACTTTAAGAGACAGCCAGGAAAAGAAGGGTAGATATAGGAGTGAACACTACTTTAAGAGACAATCAGGGAAGGACAGGGTAGATATAGGAGTGAACACTACTTTAAGAGACAGTCAGGGAAGGACAGGGTAGATATAGGAGTGACCGCTACTTTAAGAGACAGCCAGGGAAGGACAGGGTAGATATAGGAGTGAACACTACTTTAAGAGACAGTCAGGGAAGGACAGGGTAGATATAGGAGTGACCGCTACTTTAAGAGACAGCCAGGGAAGGACAGGGTAGATATAGGAGTGAACGCTACTTTAAGAGACAGTCAGGGAAGGACAGGGTAGATATAGGAGTGAACACTACTTTAAGAGACAGTCAGGGAAGGACAGGGTAGATATAGGAGTGAACACTACTTTAAGAGACAGTCAGGGAAGGACAGGGTTGATATAGGAGTGACTTTAAGAGACAGTCAGGGAAGGACAGGGTAGATATAGGAGTGAACACTACTTTAAGAGACAGTCAGGGAAGGACAGGGTAGATATAGGAGTGGACACTACTTTAAGAGACAGTCAGGGAAGGACAGGGTAGATATAGCAGTGAACACTACTTTAAGAGACAGCCAGGGAAGGACAGGGTAGATATAGGAGTGAACACTACTTTAAGAGACAGCCAGGAAAAGAAGGGTAGATATAGGAGTGAACACTACTTTAAGAGACAATCAGGGAAGGACAGGGTAGATATAGGAGTGAACACTACTTTAAGAGACAGTCAGGGAAGGACAGGGTAGATATAGGAGTGACCGCTACTTTAAGAGACAGCCAGGGAAGGACAGGGTAGATATAGGAGTGAACACTACTTTAAGAGACAGTCAGGGAAGGACAGGGTAGATATAGGAGTGACCGCTACTTTAAGAGACAGCCAGGGAAGGACAGGGTAGATATAGGAGTGAACACTACTTTAAGAGACAGTCAGGGAAGGCCAGGGTAGATATAGGAGTGAACACTACTTTAAGAGACAGTCAGGGAAGGACAGGGTAGATATAGGAGTGACTTTAAGAGACAGTCAGGGAAGGACAGGGTAGATATAGGAGTGAACACTACTTTAAGAGACAGTCAGGGAAGGACAGGGTAGATATAGGAGTGAACACTACTTTAAGAGACAGTCAGGGAAGGACAGGGTAGATATAGGAGTGAACACTACTTTAAGAGACAGCCAGGGAAGGACAGGGTAGATATAGGAGTGACTGCTACTTTAAGAGACAGCCAGGGAAGGACAGGGTAGATATAGGAGTGAACACTACTTTAAGAGACAGTCAGGGAAGGACAGGGTAGATATAGGAGGGAACACTACTTTAAGAGACAGCCAGGGAAGGACAGGGTAGATATAGGAGTGAACACTACTTTAAGAGACAGTCAGGGAAGGACAGGGTAGATATAGGAGTGAACACTACTTTAAGAGACAGTCAGGGAAGGACAGGGTAGATATAGGAGTGAACACTACTTTAAGAGACAGCCAGGGAAGGACAGGGTAGATATAGGAGGGAACACTACTTTAAGAGACAGTCAGGGAAGGACAGGGTAGATATAGGAGTGAACACTACTTTAAGAGACAGCCAGGGAAGGACAGGGTAGATATAGGAGGGAACACTACTTTAAGAGACAGTCAGGGAAGGACAGGGTAGATATAGGAGTGAACACTACTTTAAGAGACAGCCAGGGAAGGACAGGGTAGATATAGGAGTGACTGCTACTTTAAGAGACAGCCAGGGAAGGACAGGGTAGATATAGGAGTGAACACTACTTTAAGAGACAGCCAGGGAAGGAGTGGGTAGATATAGGAGTGAACACTACTTTAAGAGACAGTCAGGGAAGGACAGGGTAGATATAGGAGTGAACACTACTTTAAGAGACAGCCAGGGAAGGACAGGGTAGATATAGGAGTGAACACTACTTTAAGAGACAGTCAGGGAAGGACAGGGTAGATATAGCAGTGAACACTACTTTAAGAGACTGTGTTGCAGGAAATAATAAAGATGGCGCAGTTGTGCGAAGACTCAGGTATCTGAGAGAAGTATTTTTTATAAAAACGTAAAGCAGCTGGAGGTACATCAGGAAGGAGCCCGGGGTGGAATGTTGGTCTGGTAAACATCAACCACTTGTGAAACCAAGGCTAAGAGCTGTATATCAATTAGTGCATAACATATAGACAATTGTACAAAAAGATGAAATAAAGAATAGGGGTCAGATTTTCAGAAAATGTACAATTGGCAGCTCTACACATTTAGTAAATTCTTCTCAATTAGGCTGCAATTTGGTTAATACCAGGTAAATTCGAGTATATTCGGCTTGCATTGAATCTAGCAATCTGTTTGGTTAGGTTGAACTGTTTTTTAACTTTATTTTTGTCTGAAAGTTAGTTTATTTGAGAGAATTGGTGAAGCTGAATTGTACATTTTCTGAAAATCTGACCCATATGTGAAATGCGCCTCAGTGGTTGCTATCTTAGAATGGTTTTATTGCTAAAACAACTGGAGGGCCTTGTCTGTTATAATGAGGGCCTACAGGACTTGTTCCTATAGAAGACGGAATAAACACAATTATTATTAGCTAAATGTGTGATGTGTTTCAGGAAAATGAGTCATAAGTCGCAAAATTGATATTTTTTAAACTGTTTTATTCACAAGATCACATTATTGGAATGTTCTGATTTTGTAAGGGTTGATAACTCATGGTAACATCAATCTATGTATCAAATTTCAGGACAATCTATGTAATAACTCCTTTCATTTTGAAGGTCCTCATATGGACTACATTAATTACTTTACTGTTTATTGACCCCCAGAAATATTGGAAACTTTTTTTTTCAAAAACGAAAATATCAAATTTAAAATCTAGAAACATTTATTAGATTATTCGACTGTTTACTATCATTGGAATCGGCTTGATCTCATCTTTTCAGATATAATGGTAGCTCAAAATCCATTTTTTGCGACCTATGACTCATTTTCCTGAAACACATCACACTTGAGACCAGAGCTCAGCAGATAGCAGACATATTTACCTTAACTGCCTACACAAACAAGCTCTCTTGAGAAAAATCATAATGACTCTTGTAAATATTCTTGTAAATACTAGATACATTATTTAAATTCTCTGAAGAATACAAAAGCATAATTGCTCTTACAAAATTCAGGTATTTACTAATCATATACAGGCCTACTCGTCTCACACATTAGAGGCTACACACCCGTAGTTTAAGCCCTTGAATAACATGATGCTTTAGCTAAGCGCATTTAGTAAAAGTACATGTTTTGTATTTTAATATAGACTTATTTTCCGTATGTGCCATATCGCACATTATATTATATTATAGAAGTACAGGCTGTGCCTGGGTCTATGAGGAGGAGGAGGAGGCAGCCACAGTAACGATCCAGCAGCACAGATGTACCTTTCATTTAATTCATTCATGCAATTGAACTCAGTTGAATAAACATATTTTTAATCAGAACTGTTAATAATTAAGTATATCTCTGGTGTGTATTAACAGTTACATTTATACAATCAAGCAGTCAGTCGGCCTATACTGTACTGCTAACGATCCAGAAATAACGACCCAGAAATATTGCAAATCTTAAAAAAAAAATACCAAACATAAAAGAACGACTTGTTATATTTTCTAAATGTGATGTGTTTTAGGAAAATGAGTCATATGTCGCAAAATTGATATTTTTTAAACTGTTTTATTCACAAGATCACATTATTGGAATGTTCTAATTTTGTAAGGGTTAATAACTCATGGTAACATCAATTTATGTATTAAATTTCATGACAATCTATGTAATATATCCTTTCATTTTAAAGGTCCTCATATGGACTACATTTAGTTACTTTACTGTTTATTGACCCCCAGAAATATTGGAAACCTTTTTTTTTCAAAAACGAAAATATCAAATTTAAAATCTAGAAATATTTATTACATTATTCGACTGTTTACTATCATTTGGATCGGCTTGATCTCATCTTTTCAGATATGGTGATATCTCAAAATCCATTTTTTGCGACTTATGACTCATTTTCCTGAAACACATCACAACTGTTAATGTTTACCACCGTTGGAATCCACTTGATCTCATCATTTCATCTGATATCTTCAAATCCTCAATTTTCTGACGACTCATGGTTCTGTGACATATTTCATGAAGTCCTACAAGGCAGGCAAGCGCACCATTCTCCCTGAACACCACAACCCTGCGCCAGACACTCCAGGTGAGCGCACCACTGAACACCACAACCCCGCGCCAGACACTCCAGGTGAGTGCACCACTCTCCCTGAACACCACAACCCTGCCCCAGACACGCACCACTCTCCCTGAACACCACAACCCTGCGCCAGACACTCCAGGTGAGGGCACCACTCTCCCTGAACACCACAACCCCGCGCCACACACTCCAGGTGAGTGCACCACTCTCCCTGAACACCACAACCCCGCGCCAGACACTCCAGGTGAGGGCACCACTCTCCCTGAACACCTCAACCCCGCGCCAGACACTCCAGGTGAGTGCACCACTCTCCCTGAACACCACAACCCCGCGCCAGACACTCCAGGTGAGTGCACCACTCTCCCTGAACACCTCAACCCCGCGCCAGACACTCCAGGTGAGGGCACCACTCTCCCTGAACACCTCAACCCTGCGCCAGACACTCCAGGTGAGTGCACCACTCTCCCTGAACACCTCAACCCCGCGCCAGACACTCCAGGTGAGGGCACCACTCTCCCTGAACACCACAACCCCGCGCCAGACACTCCAGGTGAGGGCACCACTCTCCCTGAACACCTCAACCCCGCGCCACGCCACTGCACGAAAGTACGCCGTCATACGGAAGTAAACTGTGCCGCTGATAAACATTGAAACTAGTTAAAATATAGTTTCTCGGCTGGTGAAATATGGTTGATCTGCTAGTGGGTGGACAATCAAGACCTTCCGGACAACATGTTCCAGTTCCGGCCCTGTGTACGAGGCTATTGTTGGGTTACACATTGTTATAGAAAGTGAGTCACATGTTGTCTTGGAAACCCAAATAAAACCTTCATTGTCCACGTCACACCTGCTGACCTACACCTGAGCGTCCTCCAGTGTGGAACAGCCACACACAGTGCTGCCCTCTATAGCCTCCTACACACACTGTCCACCATATCATCCACCGCCAACACATGTATACACATAGACCATATCTAACTCTCTTTATCTCTATCATTTGTATCATCATTTCTATCTGTACCTCTCTGTATCCCTCTCCATCTCTATCTATCTTTCTCTCTATCTTTCTACATCTCCTTTTCTCTCTCTATCTGTCTCTGTCTCTCCCTATCTCCCTATGTCTCTCTGTCTCTCTATCCTCTGTCTCCAACTCCATCTGGATTTGATTTGAGTCAGATAGACAGCGTTTCCCCAGAATACGCCGGAAGATCGCAGGGAATTGCTTTTTTTAACATAGACATGTAAAGAATCAATACCTCCGCCTCTCTACTCCCTGCCCAACACACAGGGACTAAATGACTTATATTACAGTCTCAGTAACGTGTATACATTCCACTGCAGAGGTTTCTAGACGGTCTAACCGGGTCTATGTGACTGCTACATCAGCATCCATCTATACACACTACACCATTCAGCATCCTACTCCAGGCAGATATATGTATAACATATGTCATCTTTAATATTGCATTCAGGAAAATATTTTCTCAATTATACGAGATATTTCTAATATATTATCAATAGACGTAGATTTAGAGAAGGAAGATATAGTAAAGAAGACAATATATTAGCAAGAATAAAGAATGAAAGTTGTCAGCAGAAACTGAATACAGCACTACACCCGCAGCGCACAGGGATTTGAGGCCAACCTTAAAAAAATAAAATAATAATTTTACAATATCATTTTATTTGAAAAGATGAGATCATGCCGATTCTAATGGGGGTAAACATAGGGACATCCAATAAGTATTTCTATATATTTTCTTTAATGAAGTAATTACAATTTCTGTGGATGAGTTTGATGAGTGATAATAGAGTAAGATAAGACTGCTTATATGTCTGAACACCAACCCTTGTACTTCCCAGCATGCCCTGCTGTAGGTGACCGGAACTAATGAATCATCCACTGTGTGTGGGGGGGGGGGGGGCGTGGTCACAGCCCCGCGGTGAATATTGACGAAGATGAAAGGTAGGCAGCTTATATGTACATGGGTCAAATTTTCCGAAAATGTACAATTGGCAGCTCTACACATTTAGGAAATTGGGGTAAATTAGGGTGAAAAATGATGAATACCGGTTGTATCTGAGTATATTGAATTGAATTGAATTGAAAAATCTTTTATTTGTCATAAATATCATAGCAGTTACATTATAAATAGAAAATTGACAAATTGGTCGACAGACTTCTGGGATAGTCCCAGTTCTTCCAGTCGTTACCATTATTTTTGGAAGAATATAAAACATGAACTAAACTAGAGGTTATAAATGGCAAGTTTGCGTATAAGAACAGGAGTAAATATGTATATTTGGTCCACGTTAATTAAGTACATAATTAAGTGTGTTAACATTTAAAAGCTATACTAAGAGTAAATATACGATCTGCTATGTCTTTTCCATACGATACGGTAGGAATGAAGTACATAGTATGGCAAATTGTTAGGTTATGATATAATACAATATCATATGTGAGTAATATTAAGATTTGACAGTTCGATGTATTTAATATTCATTGAAGTTAGTAGGTTATATTTACTTAACCAGTCAATGGACACAACCTCTATTGTAGCCTGTCGGATGTACTTTCCTGAGGCTTTACATCTCATTTGTTTTAGTCTTCTTACTACTGAAAACTGTAAATGACATAAGTATAGGGAATAAAGTAATAAAATAAAAATACAAAATAATAACACGACATGTAGTTAATTAATTAATTGAGATTCTGGTCGATACATATTTCTTTTTCTGGGGGCTTCACACTCCTGGTCCCTTTACTCTTTATTCTTGTATATTATTTCGATTTGTTTTCTGAATTCTTTTTTAGAGTCAACTGATTGAACATTTGTTTCTAGTGAGTTCCAGGCTTGTTTTGCTCTATATGAAAAGCAGTTTTGATATAGAGTTGATTTTGGGTGATTTAGAAGGAATTTTTTTCTGTTTTTGGCATGACTTCTAGTGGGTAATTTTCGACAATCTAAATTTGAGATATTTTGGGCTAGGTAATGGGCGCTTTCAAGAGTGTGGATCTCCCTTCTCACTTCGTTCGACAATATATTCATATCTTTCATTTGCTGAGTGACATTTGTTCTTTTACTTAGGTTTAGAACAGATCTGATAGCAGAGTTTAAGAGAGAGTCTATTCTCTTTAGCAGCTGCTTGTTTGTAGAGTAATAGAATATATCTCCCTGATCTATATTGGGGATAATTAACATTTTTACAATATTTCTTTTTTCTTTTTTGGGTAACATGTACCTAGCATTAGATAACAATTTAACCTTCCACTTTAGCTTATCTATAAGCTTCTTAGTGTGTGACTTGAATGACAGTTGGTCGTCGATTATGAGACCTAAGTATGTATATTCACATACCTGAGCCAATGTTTCAGTTCCCAGGGTTAGATTATTATTATTGTTTTGGGTATTTTTGGAATTTCTTTCTTTCTTTTTGAAGGTGACATATTGAGTTTTCGATACGTTCATTGATATTTTATTTATTTTACACCAAGTGTCTATCCAGTCCAGATCTTGTTGTAGTTTTTCGAATACTTGTGATTCGTTTTTACTGCTATAAAAAAGAACAGTATCATCTGCATAGTGTTGTATTACTGAATTTTGTACCACTTGGTGTAAATCGTTGATATATATGGAGAATAGGATCGGGCCTAATATGGTTCCTTGAGGTACGCCGAATGAGAGGTAACCCTGGGGAGAGATGAAACCATTGGCTTTTACACACTGCTCACGATTTGACAAATAATTCTCGAACCATTTATTTTCATTCTCTTGTATTCCCAATTTATGTAATTTTTCTAGTAATTTTTTGTGATGTACGGTATCAAAAGCTTTTTTGAAGTCTAAAAATACAGCAGTTGTTAACTTATTATCATTTAAATTATTATAAACTACTTCCAAAAGGTCAACATGGGCTTGGGAGACGGAATGTTCCTGTCTAAATCCATATTGTTTTTGGTAGTATAGATCGTTTTCCTCTAGGTAGGCTGAAAGTTGATTCTGAATAATCTTTTCTAATATTTTTGCTGGCATATTAATGCCAGAAATGGGTCGATAATTATTTGTATTACTCTTAGGACCCTTCTTGTGAAGGGGGGTCACTACTGATTTTTTGAATGCATTTGGTACTACTCCATCTCGCATAGATAGATTCATGATATGATTCAGTTGATTAACCAGTGCCTGTAAGCAAGGTTTAAGAATTTTGCCTGGAATAAATTCTAGACCTGAATTTTTATGCGGATCGATTTTTGTGATTATTTTTAATAAATCTTTTGAGGTAACGGGCTTAAATTTAAAAGGTGTATCATAGGTTTGATTACCCTTTTTGGCTTGAAGTTCATGCATTAACTTGATGCTGTCCTCCGAGGGATCAGGGATTTTCCTCGCAAGAGAGGGTCCGACATCTAAAAAATAATCGTTAAATGCATTTGGTACATTTTTTGACTCTATGTTGTTATCATCTGAGTCAGTGAGGCTTATTTTGGTTGATACTTTTTGCTTTTCTGGACATACAACACTGTTTATTGTTTTCCATATAGCTCTGGGATTATTTCTATTCATATATATTTCGTGACGAAGTATGGAGGCCTTCTTATTTCTTGTCAAAGTATTAACTTGGTTTCTAAGTTGTTTTGCTTCTATTAATAAATCTTTGTTTGCTAGCTTCTTTGCTTTTCTAAATTTTCGATCTCGTTCATTAATGAGTGTTGTTATCTCAGGGGTGATCCAATCTGGCTTTCTCCTGACTCTATGGAAATTTTTGATTGGGCACATTCTATCTAGGAAATGTGTTATTTTAAATATTAGCATCTCCCAGCATTTGTTGGGGTCTGCGCATTGATAGAAGGTAGTCCAATCTTGGTCCCTCAAGATTTCATTAAGAATTTTTTGATCTAAATTTTTTGTATTTCTTGCTTTGAATGTATTTGTTTTGTAAGTGTTCCTATTTTTTTTTAGAGTGATAAAGGTTGGAAAATGATCCGATGTACTATTCTCTATGATTCCAGATGATAACACAATTTTTGAGTTTGTATATATGTGATCTAGAAGTGTATTTGAAGACATTGTTGTTCTGGTCGGTATATCAATGAATTGAGTCAGGCTATATTTGTCAAATATAGCTTGTAATTCCTGAACTCTACTTCCATTTTTCTGGTTCAATAGATCAATGTTTAGATCACTTGTTACAATAATATCAAGTGAATTGTTAAGTTTAGACAATATGTCATCGATTTGTTTTAAAAAGGCATTTACCTGGCCTCCTGGGGGCCTATAGATATTTACCACAATATACGATTTTGACTTATTTTTCTTCACTATGACAATCTGAGCTTCAAGATCTGAATTGGTGGTTGATAACAGATTATAGGTATCAGAGTCAACTTCAAACTCATTGTTAACATAAATACAGAGGCCACCTCCCCTTTTCTTACCTGGTCGATCTTGTCTGACCAATTCGTAGTTGTCTAGGCGGAACATATTCGTATGCGTTTTTTCCTGTAACCAGGTTTCTGTGAGACAGACAATATTAAGTTTGTTCATTGACAGTTCGATACAATGTTGTAAATTACTAAAATTCTTTTGTAGGCTTCTAATATTCCAACCAACAAGGCTAAAACCCTTGCTGGTTGCAAAATTAGAGAAATTATCGAGTCTAACTCCTGATGACATTTAGATATTATGACGAGTACTGCGGTAATGACTGACATATAGTATAATTATAAACAGTTATAGAAGGATCTAATTCACATATTTGTAGAGGCTAGAGTTTATGTAAGAGGTCGGAATATATTGTCTTTGTTGATTTTGGTGGATTAGTCTATATACGGTATCATTGACGAATGTTCTGGTTGGTCTCTTTATAGTTCCGATTGGTACTGTCGTAACTTGTGACGAGCGATATTAGGGAATAGTTCAGTTTTTGGTTTAATTTCATACGATTTTCAAATAAATTGAAATGAATACTCTACTCCATCATGCTGCTTCTTGTTTTTGTGTCGTTAGCTCGTTTTTGACATCTCTGACGAGGTTTCCTTGGACGTTCTGTCCTTTCAATCTTTGTGACGATAGCTTGTTTGGTTCCGTAAGCAAGTTTGGGAAGCGGAAGCCCGCACCCCACTTCCTGTTTAGGGTCATTTCGAAGAAATGTTCATATGGTTCAGCGATAATTTTTGCTTTCAAATTCAGATTTTGATCAAACTTGTTGTATATTAGATCGTGCAATAGTTGTGTTTCATTTTCTTGGAATTTTTTATCCGGTTCGATATCGCCTCCGAGGTACTTGGCTTTGTATGGTGACGCCGTTCTCCGAATCTGTTCGGCAGTTCCGGTTTCTCCCGCGCTGTGGGCTTTTAGACATTGATATGCCTGTTCTACCGATTGGTACCTTACCTTGTCATAGTCAAATGGTGCTGTGTAAAAGTTCGACAGATATGAATATTCCCCATAATATCCAAGAGCCTTGCCTTCATCCACTTCGATCATTGAAGCAAAATCCGGGGTACATTTGTCAGGCAGCCTGAATAGATCTGGGATAGTATAGTTCTTGCCTTCTAAGATGATGTGGTTGTAGAAGATCGTTGCCTCGTGGTTGTTCTTTTTTAATAAGGCTAGACAGTTCTGTAACACGGTTTTCTCATGGGGAAAAATCTGTAGTCCTGTGAGATTAATCCAGGAATAATAATATTTGTCCTCACGTTTTGATAAAGCATATAGATTATCAGCAAGAACTTTTCTGTCATCTTCATTTTTCAGTTTGATCAGTATTGGCCTGATTTTGCTTTCACTCTTCAAGCCTATTCGATAAACCTCGTCGAGATCTTCATCTTTAAATTCCTGATTAATATGTTGATACAGGGTAAGTATTTCCAATCTCGTATCCTCTCCATCTGTTTCTACCAACTCCTCTAGAATAACAATTTTATTGTTATATTCTGATTTTTTCTTTCTATTTTCATGTCTTTCATCGTGCCTATGTTGAGGCTGTTTCCATCTCTGAGGATTTTGTTTCTGGGGATGTCTTGTTCCCTGTTTTGGTGGGCTCTGCTGCTTTTTATTCCAATTCCATTCTGGCATTGGGGTTTGGATACTATTAATCTTCTCTTGCAATTCAGATTGCATTTTTTGCATGGGTTGTAGTGATTCAGATATTTCGTCTTGTTTAGTTACCAAATCATCCCTTGATTTTTCAAGGTAGTCCCTTATTTTCGTATTTATTTCAGGTTTCAACGATTGGAGAAACTCGTTCTGGTCTTTTCTTATGTTAGCAACTTTACTATCTATCGTAGTAATTTCTGACCTCATATCTATGTTGTCTGCAAGGACGGTATTCAGAGTCTAATTGATTTATAGTATCAGTTCTGCTATGTTAAACTGCATTTGGAAGTTCATTATTGTGAACAAAACCATCCAATAAAGAATTTCTGAATTTGAATTTGAATTTGAATTTCTGTCTTAAATTTGGGTTATTTGAGAGAATGAAGGCGAATTGTACATTTTCTGAAAATCTGACCCATATAAGGTGTTAACAATCTGTGAGCTGTGAGCTGTGTTGTCTGCCTGCTCTCTACTCTGTGAGTGGGTTACCGCGGGTGAACAGTCACGGGTGTATGGTACTATGTATGGGAGGCAGAATCATGAGTTACACATGCACAGGTATTGCTAGATTTATTTCAAAGAGAGGAATTTCAGTTTTATTAACATGTTATCTAATGGTATACTAAATATCTTTTTCTGAGCTTCTGAAATATTTTTTTATTATAAAAATTCATTCAATTTATTGTCAGAATATTACATACGGCGGTGTTGCCACAGTGGCACTCAGGCCACCGTCTGCCTCAACATCTAGAGAATATAAATATATCATTGGGTTAGTAAATGCAAGCCAAGCAGACAACTTAAGGCTTTCCTGACTGCTTCTGTGGTAGATCTAAACAGTGTAGCGTTTTTACCTGGACGTTTTCCCCATCAACATTAATAAAAAAACCTTTCTCCTAATCATCACCGTCATATAAGTATAAGTCTTTAAGTGATAATAACACATACCTTCTCCACAACCACAGGGCCCTGCCCTCTACCTGGTAGGTTAGAATACACTACTGCATACAGGGGTGAGTAAACTGGAGGCACCCCACCCACCCCCCACCCCCACCCCCACCACAGGTGTGTGGAGATGGAACCATGGGTACCGAGGCAGAGGTTATTACACTGGGTGAATGGGCTGATGCTGTATGAGGCACTCAGTGTGAGGAGTAGATGAATGATGTAGGAGTAATTGTTGCACACTCAGCACTCTGTAGACACCTATAGGTCACTCCAGCACACTCAGCACTCTACACATTATGTACCTATAGGTCACTCCAGCACACTCAGCACTATACCATAATGTACCTATAGGTCACTCCAGCACACTCAGCACTCTACCATAATGTACCTATAGGTCACTCCAGCACACTCAGCACTCTACACATTATGTACCTATAGGTCACTCCAGCACACTCAGCACTCTACCATAATGTACCTATAGGTCACTCCAGCACACTCAGCACTCTACACATTATGTACCTATAGGTCACTCCAGCACACTCAGCACTCTACACATTATGTACCTATAGGTCACTCCAGCACACTCAGCACTCTACACATTATGTACCTATAGGTCACTCCAGCACACTCAGCACTCTACACATTATGTACCTATAGGTCACTCCAGCACACTCAGCACTCTACACATTATGTACCTATAGGTCACTCCAGCACACTCAGCACTCTAACATAATGTACCTATAGGTCACTCCAGCACACTCAGCACTCTACACATAATGTACTTATAGGTCACTCCAGCACACTCAGCACTCTAACATAATGTACCTATAGGTCACTCCAGCACACTCAGCACTCTACCATAATGTACCTATAGGTCACTCCAGCACACTCAGCACTCTACCATAATGTACCTATAGGTCACTCCAGCACACTCAGCACTCTACACATTATGTACCTATAGGTCACTCCAGCACACTCAGCACTCTACACATTATGTACCTATAGGTCACTCCAGCACACTCAGCACTCTACACATTATGTACCTATAGGTCACTCCAGCACACTCAGCACTCTACACAGTATGTACCTATAGGTCACTCCAGCACACTCAGCACTCTACACATTATATACCTATAGGTCACTCCAGCACACTCAGCACTATACACATAATGTACACACCTATAGGTCACTCCAGCATAGTGGTGGCAGATGACATCAAAGAAGCGTTATTGATGTCATTCTCTGTTGATTGGTCAAAGAATTACAGAGGCTAAGATCGAATTAAGCAAGAACCAACGATGGAGGACGATTGTGGTCAGTTCCTCAGCCTCTCCGCCTTCACACGTTACTGCACACATTTCTTTAAATAATGTATTTATTCAGTTTTAATAGTCACACGCTGATCACTTGTTGAAGTGTTTTCGTTGTGCCCCTTATTAATTATTTATATGAATTCACTGCTCGTAAAATACACATACAGACTTGTAGAAAACGTTTGAAGTGATGTTTAGAGTATTTTATGGTTGTAGAAAGGAATGTAGCAATGTACATACATGGGTCAGATTTTCAGAAAATTGAACTTCACTAATCCTCTCAAATAACCCAAATTTCAGACGAAAATAAAGTTCAAAATACAGTTCAACCCAACCAAACATATTGCTAGAATCAATGCGATGCTGAATATACTCTAATTTACCTAGTATTGACAACATTGCAGCCTAATTTAGCAGAATTTACTAAATGTGTACAGCTGCCAATTGTATATTTTCTGAAAATGTGACCCATATACACCAGCTTGAGCAGACAATACACACTTACTTAAGCTGTGCTACCTGGGACAGATCTATAGCCACATACCAGGGTGCCACCCTGCACCCCTCACCCCCCACCCCCCACACCCCTCACCCCCTCACCCCTCAGCCCCCCCCCCCCACCCCCCCACCCCTCACTCTCCACCCCCCCTCCTCCCCCACCCCTCACTCTCCACACACACACCCCCTCCCCCCCCCCCATCCCTCACCCTACACCCCAGGTAGTAATGCAGGAGCCACCTGTTGTACCCAGTGTTAGATTGCGAAATATATATTGCCATATATATTCAATCTAATTATTATAAATTCATATATTGGCTTATAGCTTGAAACTGGTAAGGTGACATGCACTCCAAGATTATATTTGTAAGTCTGAAAGAATTTTAGATAACATGTTGTTCTGCACTTATCTGACAAATGTTTAGTTTAAATTCTATTTAACTATACACTATTTTGAGTTCATGCAGGACATGTTGATTTAAGGGACATTCCTGCTTGTTTGTTACATCTATGGTTTTGAGTTAACCACCTTATCAGTGACGTAACTGGGACAGCGCCGGACTCTGGGCTCAGCATGAGAGGACCAGTTATTAATGAAATATAGAACCCAGGGCATTGTCATTTTAGGAAATGGCATATTATGCTGAAAATGATAGTATTAATTTGGTTTATCATTTTATTAGTGAACATGATATATTCCCAATAGTAATAAAATGAAGCGATGTTTCAATAGTGTTTATTTCTTCCAAATTAGCAAATGGTCATAAATAATGTGATGTCTTTTGTTTTAGTTTGCTCCTAGAGTTGATTCAAAAGTAGAATAAAACTAAGGGAACATGTCATGTTAACTTCTATTTAATCAATCAATATATTATTCTCTCTAAATATAAATTGCTTGTTGGAAACGCATAGTATTAAGTATTTGATGCTAAATCGAGTTGACCTTTCAAGGCTACACTTAGGATTTCCTAATGTAGAAGACTTTAAAAATGATTAGTATTTTTTGATTGCTTCTCTTATATATAATCAACCATACCATGTGATATCATGTATGTGAATTCGATGATGATTTTAATAAAATCTGGGCTTCTTCTTCTGGCACTCACTGACGCTAGTTGACTTATTTTATTCAGTGTAACATTTATATAATAATTGTTTCTGAATCACACCGGTCAACTTAAGTTCAACTAGCACTATGTAACTATAGAAACCGAAGGTTACATTTGGCGACCACGAAGGGACGATATAACACAACAGAAGAAGATAATAGGTTGCTGCAGTGCCATCATGGTGCTCCCTATTACAGGAATGTAAGCAGTTAAAACTTCTAGGATTCTTTGTGTCCTGGGCAAGACACAAAACTGCTTCCAGCTAGGCCATGTAGGCATGAAACTTTTCAGGATTGAATTCATCTTGATATTGGGGAGAGATAAACTGGAATATATCATGGATTGTTCTTCCAAGATTTATCCTTGCAATTAAGGAGGAAATAGTGGATCATGTTTGATTACAATTACCCAGTAATATTGATTCATTGCTGCTGTGACCTCATCACCTGTAAAGTCACAGTGAGAGAAGGTATTACAGCCCCAGAGAAAGGTAATCTGTTATAAAGTCAAGTGAGCTTTGGAACTTTGCAACTCACAGAAAATGCTTTTATTATGGAAAAGCTAGGACAGATTCTAAGTAGTATTAAAGGGATCATAATGCCAGGGGACTGGTCTTATGAAAGAGGTTAAGTTCAATAAGAACTTAGTCAGGCCCATCTGATCTTTGTGTTAGATCATTGGGGCCAAGAATTGGACATGTGGGAAGAATGGGAACTGCAGTCTCATTTGATACCATAGGATGTGTTCAATTCAGAGAAAATGTTTTCAAGACCACCCATCTCAGTGGATATGAATTGAGGAAATCTATATTTTCTTCATGACTGTCAGAGCAAGACCACAAAATTGTGTATTGCTGGAATGATAGGAATGATACAGAACATTGGATGTGAACTTCAGATTTTTGTATGTTAGCATTGCATACTATTGATAGTATTTTGATGATGATTCCATACAAGGCAAATCAATGAATCTTGAATTCCTTCATGGTGATAAAACTAAACAGTGCAGTGTGATTATGAAAATAATGAGACTATTTTGCTTACAAGCACTGAACTTTGGAAGGTTGATCCTGACTTTAATATTAGTACTTCTAACTTTTCACTTGCTTCTAGAGATTGATGCAGTTAGTAATGATGTATTGCATTCTTTACCTGACAAGTGGCATCATGTTGTCTTTGTAATGGGTTATTTTGGGTTTTACTATTTTGCTACTTCTCATGATTGTTTCTGTATTTGTGTATTTTTCTTTGAAGCTGACTATAAATCGCTGTAGGTACCCAAAGAGGTTGTGGACGATGGAAATGAGACCAAGGTCAAGTCTCACAATCTTTCTTTGATGTTGCCAACCTTGGAATAGTTTTGTTTAGAGTTGGGTAACTCAAAAACTAAAAAAGAGGGGAAGGAATGTTAGATTGCGAAATATATATTGCCATATATATTCAATCTAATTATTATAAATTCATATATTGGCTTATAGCTTGAAACTGGTAAGGTGACATGCACTCCAAGATTATATTTGTAAGTCTGAAAGAATTTTAGATAACATGTTGTTCTGCACTTATCTGACAAATGTTTAGTTTAAATTCTATTTAACTATACACTATTTTGAGTTCATGCAGGACATGTTGATTTAAGGGACATTCCTGCTTGTTTGTTACATCTATGGTTTTGAGTTAACCACCTTATCAGTGACGTAACTGGGACAGCGCCGGACTCTGGGCTCAGCATGAGAGGACCAGTTATTAATGAAATATAGAACCCAGGGCATTGTCATTTTAGGAAATGGCATATTATGCTGAAAATGATAGTATTAATTTGGTTTATCATTTTATTAGTGAACATGATATATTCCCAATAGTAATAAAATGAAGCGATGTTTCAATAGTGTTTATTTCTTCCAAATTAGCAAATGGTCATAAATAATGTGATGTCTTTTGTTTTAGTTTGCTCCTAGAGTTGATTCAAAAGTAGAATAAAACTAAGGGAACATGTCATGTTAACTTCTATTTAATCAATCAATATATTATTCTCTTTAAATATAAATTGCTTGTTGGAAACGCATAGTATTAAGTATTTGATGCTAAATCGAGTTGACCTTTCAAGGCTACACTTAGGATTTCCTAATGTAGAAGACTTTAAAAATGATTAGTATTTTTTGATTGCTTCTCTTATATATAATCAACCATACCATGTGATATCATGTATGTGAATTCGATGATGATTTTAATAAAATCTGGGCTTCTTCTTCTGGCACTCACTGACGCTAGTTGACTTATTTTATTCAGTGTAACATTTATATAATAATTGTTTCTGAATCACACCGGTCAACTTAAGTTCAACTAGCACTATGTAACTATAGAAACCGAAGGTTACACCAGGCACTGGCTCTACATGCTCCAGTAACCACTCAATCATGGCAACTTCAGTAAACAACAGAATTAATGTATGCTTACCATGCAATTTCAACCCATTATGTGATAACTAGATGGTCCCTAAAAATAATTTGTTAGTTCAAAATTTAACTAAATATAACTTTTTAAAATTATATAAATGGTGAGGTTTCTTCCATGTGGTTTGTGAATTGACTTAGCAAAGAGTATATTGTACGTTGAATAGTGGGTGTATGGGCGTGGATGGTTCAGTTTAGTCAGCATAATCATGTATTGCATCACACCATGTTCTTCCCAGCCGATCCTGTGTCATAGATCACATGTATAGCTATAAAGCACACATTCTCAACAATATCAATTGTCTCCAATAGATAATTAACACAAACATTCACCTCTATTGGTTAAATAGAAGCACCAGTTAGTATTGCTCTTCAACTGATCGTATCAATCAATCAAGCCATCGTGACAATTATTTTATAGATAATAATGAGTAACATTATTGTCACACCTCAGATAGCACATAGCATAGCACAATAATAGGGTTTACGGTTTGGGGAAAACTGTTGCCTTTCCGTTTATTTCCCAATCATAAGAGCATTTTTATTAGTCAATCGTCTGATATTTCAGTTCGGGGAAAGCTTTTGCACATTTATTTCCCAATCATGAGAACATGATAAAAGTAATTCCATCAAACAGTATCAACAGGCTTTAAACAACTTATGCTGACTAGTTTGCTCTAGTGAGTTGTCCCAATAATTGTTATTTTATCTTTAAAGTCTCCATTAACTTTCCAATACTAGAATAACAAAAGTAAATTAGAGTGAGATTTAAGTCAACATAAGGCATAATTATAGACCACAATAATAGCACACATTGTGGAGTTGTAAGGATGCGGTCAAACAAAAGAGCTACGCGGCGCCAAGTGACAACCAGTTCCACTCATAATTGTACAATTTCCAGGTTAACTTGAGATTATTTTGCTTCAGAATTATCAATTCCCCTCCAGAATTTCAATTTCACTTCAGAATTTTAAAATGCACTTCAGTTTTGCATTACACGTTTTAATTCTGCTTCACAGTGTGTACTTTAACCTCTACAGTTATTTTAAATTCAATTCTGAGAAATTCTGTAACGAAACTAAATTAACACTTTTCACTTGTAAATTGTACAATAATGAGCGACATTTAGCCGGCGGCAAGGAGCGGTATCAATGCCAGTAAACAGGGAATGAGACATAGTGGTGGAGGTTTACTGTGTGGGTGGGGGCCAAGATGTGGGGGCCCAGTGGTGGAGGGGCGCTAACGTCCAGTCATAGACTCTGCCTATATAAACTATTGAAGCTGTGTGGGTGTGGGCCAAGTGTGGGGGCCCAGTGGTGGAGGGGCGCTAACGTCCAGTCATAGACTCTGCCTATATAAACTATAGAAGATGTGTGGGTGTGGGCCTAGTGTGGGGGCCCAGGGGTGGAGGGGCGCTAACGTCCAGTCATAGACTCTGCCTATATAAACTATAGAAGCTGTGTGTGGGTGTGGGCCAAGGTGTGGGGGCCCAGGGGTGGAGGGGCGCTAACGTCCAGTCATAGACTCTGCCTATATAAACTATAGAAGATGTGTTCCCAGCTGTTGTTCGATAAACACAAACTTTGTTTGACCTGTACAGCTGACGTTATCATATGTGATCCGTTTTAAGAAAATGAGTCATAAGTCGAAAAAAAAAAGATTTTGAGATGTCATTATATTTGAACAGATGAGATCAAACCGATTCCAATGATAGTAAACAGTCTAATAAAATAATAGGTATTTCTAGATTTTAAGTTTGATATTTTCGTTTTTGAAAAAAATGTTTCCAATATTCCTGGGGGTCAATAAACAGTAAATTAACTAAATGTAGTCCATATGAGGACCTTTAAAACGAATGGATATATTACATAGATTGTCCTGAAATTTGATACATCGATTGACATAACTATAAGTGACAAACTCTCCAAAAATCAGAACATTCCAATAGTGTGATCTTGTGAAAAAAACACTTTGAAAAATATCAATTTTGCGACTTATGACTCATTTTCCTGAAACATATCACATATGAAAATGAGTCACAAGTTGGAGAAATGACTTTTTTTCATAATTGAAAAGATCCGACCAAGCCTATTCTAATGATTTTATATAATATATTGAAACTTTATTGATTTTAACCTTTGGTAAACCTGATCCCGGAATCTGATCTGTACTATTGCTATTGTTTCTGGCCTTGTGCACTCCTCAGGCACCATAGAGTACTCCATCACAGATAGAGGGGGACGGTACAAGGAAACAAGTCACTTTCTCAGGGTTTGTCACTTGCCCCAGTACTGGTGATGTACGCATACAGCTTAACTAACGAGTTGGTTGAAGGAGCGTGAATATTGCACGAGTTGCATAGCAATATTCTAAGCGACTGAAACCAACGAGTTAGTTAACAGATTTATCATACATACTATTAATCATAAAATAGAAAGAAATCGAGTCCTAATTTTGAATTTTACCGGTAATCTTAGTAAAAAACAGATTGGTTGCCATGACAACCCCACGTAAATCCCTAGTGAAATACGCACTATGCGTAAATCACCCTAGACACGTTCTTTTCAGAGCAATGCTGTATAATAAATTGTAAAAGAAAGAAGCTTTGGACAAAACATTGAAGAGCTCTGAACATAGTACAAACGAGGTACATTTGGATTTCCAGATATGGAGTAATAACTATTAGATATTAATTGGTAAAATTAGACATTATTAAGCTCTAATTTTTACAAAGAGCTTTCTCAATGATGAGTTGTACATGATTTTGCAATTCCCAGAAACTAACCAACTGGTCCAAGTTATGGCCAGTACATATTGAATCACCCCGGATGGGGTGTATAGGGGCGGGTGTATCTGGTTCAGATTTTCAGAAAATGTACAATTGGCAGCTCTACACATTCAGTAAATTTTGTTAACTTGGCAGAGAATTGATGAATACCGGGTATATCTGAGTATATTTGGTGTCACATTGGTTTAAAATATCGATTTTGTTTCGTTAAACTGCATTTTGAAGCTCATTTCTGTTTTAAATGTGGGTTATTTGAGAAGATTGGTGAAGATGAATTGTACATTTTCTGAAGATCTGACCCTTCTGTGTGTGTGTGTGGCGGGGGGGGGGGGGGGGTCAGATGGAGGATGTAATGCTATCTACCCTAGCCTTGTTGGCAATCGTGATGTGTGACAGGAAAATGAGTCAAAAAGATATTTTTCAAATGTTTTCCCACAATATGCCTTTGTCAGATTGTTCTCATATTTCAGTGTGTATCGCTGCCTGTAATATCAATACATATATGTCCCAACGTTCAAGACTGTATTGAATATATCTATACATATCGGAGGTTATACATATTCAACAACTTTACTAGGACCATCAAGATGTGTTGTAAACATTGTTCCATGCATACACAAATATAAAAGTACTTAATAGCTGCCTTAATGGCCATTGGAATCGGCTTGATCTCATCTTTTCAAATATCCATATCCATAAAATCCATATTTTTCTGTGACACGTCACACTTAGTCAAACAGGGCCCTGGTGCATAACAGGCTTCATGAAAGTCCATATTTATATTTCAGTGACCCGCAGAAATACATTCCAGCGGTCGTTCAACTTATTATCGCTCACCCCCGCCCATCCGCTGTCTGCCAATTGGTGAGATGTTGTAATGGCAGAAGTTGAACCTTCAACCTAAACCATTTACTGCACAATTTGCTTCACAGGGGGAGCCACACTTCATGCAGTGCCTGCGCGGGACTCAGCCACACTAGAGTGAGTGAATGAGATTGGTTGCTTTACGCCCTTATCAACACATTGAAGGTTATATCAAGGGCGGGAGAGCTGAGAGTGAGTGAGTGAGTGAGATTGGTTGCTTTACGCCCTGATCAACACATTGAAGGTTATATCAAGGGCGGGAGAGCTGAGAGTGAGTGAGTGAGTGAGATTGGTTGCTTTACGCCCTTATCAACACATTGAAGGTTATATCAAGGGCGGGAGAGCTGAGAGTGAGTGAGTGAGTGAGATTGGTTGCTTTACGCCCTTATCAACACATTGAAGGTTATATCAAGGGCGGGAGAGCTGAGAGTGAGTGAGTGAGTGAGATTGGTTGCTTTACGCCCTTATCAACACATTGAAGGTTATATCAAGGGCGGGAGAGCTGAGAGTGAGTGAGTGAGTGAGATTGGTTGCTTTACGCCCTTATCAACACATTGAAGGTTATATCAAGGGCGGGAGAGCTGAGAGGGAGTGAGTGAGTGAGATTGGTTGCTTTACGCCCTTATCAACACATTGAAGGTTATATCAAGGGCGGGAGAGCTGAGAGTGAGTGAGTGAGTGAGATTGGTTGCTTTACGCCCTTATCAACACATTGAAGGTTATATCAAGGGCGGGAGAGCTGAGAGTGAGTGAGTGAGTGAGATTGGTTGCTTTACGCCCTTATCAACACATTGAAGGTTATATCAAGGGCGGGAGAGCTGAGAGGGAGTGAGTGAGTGAGATTGGTTGCTTTACGCCCTTATCAACACATTGAAGGTTATATCAAGGGCGGGAGAGCTGAGGGAGGGAGTGAGTGAGATTGGTTGCTTTACGCCCTTATCAACACATTTAATATGGTTATATCAAGGGCGGGAGAGCTGAGAGTGAGTGAGTGAGTGAGATTGGTTGCTTTACGCACTTATCAACACATTTAATATGGTTACATCAAGGGCGGGAGAGCTGAGAGTGAGTGAGTGAGATTGGTTGCTTTACGCCCTTATCATCACATTGAAGGTTATATCAAAGGTGGGAGAGCTGAGAGGGAGTGAGTGAGATTGGTTGCTTTACGCCCTTATCAACACATTTAATATGGTTATATCAAGGGCGGCAGAGCTGAGAGGAAGTGAGTGAGTGAGATTGGTTGCTTTACGCCCTTATCAACACATTTAATATGGTTATATCAAGGGCGGGAGAGCTGAGAGGGAGGCAGTTTATGATCATACCCAGGAAATAGAGATAGAGAAGACGGGAGAGAGAGACAGAGAAAAGAGACAGAAAGGCACTTTATGGTCATACCCAGGAAATAGAGATAGAGAAGAAGGGAGAGTGACAGAGAAATAGTAGAATTGGTAGAACTAAAGAGATGTATAAAGGGTGGTCTCCACTTGCTGTGGTAAGCTCTGCGGTAAGCCTTGCGATGGTGTTGTGATAGTGAAGAGTGACGAGGTCCTGCCTACATCGTTCACTGACCATGTAGGCAGGACCTTGTCATTCCTCTCCATCTACAGAACCAGCACAAACCATCGCAAGGCTTACCGCAGAGCTTACCGCAGCCAGTGGAGACCACCCTTAACAGAGGTTATTTGTTAGATTCCTGCCTGGAGCAGTCTTCTCATGTCTCATGTCCGTGTGTTTATCTAGATATTACCACACACAACATATCTGTCTAATAATCTATGGCACGCTCCTGGAGCTTAGAGAAGATTGGTTCCAGCCCAGCGATGGTTTGTGCTGGTTCTGTAGGTGGAGAGGAATGACAAGGTCCTGCCTACATGGTTCATTGGCCATGTAGGCAGGACCTCGCCACTTCTCACCATCACAACACCATCGCAAGGCTTACCACAGAGGTTACCATAGAGGTTACCGTAGAGCTTACCGTAGAGCTTACCACAGAGCTTACCACAGAGCTTACCACAGAGCTTACCACAGAGCTTACCACAGAGCTTACCTCAGCCAGTGGAGACCACCCTTAACAGAGCTAATTTGTTATGCCAGCCTGGGACAGTCCGTATGTTTATCTAGAGTATTACCACACACAACACATCTCTCTAATAATCTATGGCGCGCTCCTGCAGCTTAGAGAAGATTGGTTCCAGCCCAGGACGAGCAGTTAATCAGTTTCCTCTTCTATCAAATAATTGCTATAAACATGGCTTGGTAGGCCTATGGTAGTATGGGCTATATGTTACACAATGTCGCTGTAGGCAGACTCAGCTGGGTATGAGATATGTGGGTCAGACTTTCAGAAAATGTACAATTCAACTTCACCAATCTTCTCAAATAACCCAAATTTCAGACGAAAATAAAGTTCAAAATACAGTTCAACCTAACCAAACAGATTGCTAGAATCAATGCAATGCAGAATATACTTGAATTTACCGAGTATTGACAAATCTATGCTAGAGGAAAGCAGTACAAGTGGGTCAGTTCATCAGAACATGTACAATCGGGAGCACTACATAGTTGGGTGAATTCAGCTAAATTAGGCTGAAAAATGATAAATACATGATATTTCTGAGTATTTTGGTATTGCGTTGATTTAAACAATCGGTTCAGTTATTTTGAATTGCATTTTGATGCACAATAATGGATTAAATTCGGGTTTTTTGAGAGGATTGGTGATGGCGAATTGTGCATTTTCTGGCGGTTTCCCTCAATTATGGGCTATATGTTACACAAGGTGGGTGTATGCATATGCTATAAGTAATGATCTATGGCATAATGATTACCCACCTACAGTACATACACACTTGCATACGCCAGCATACAGTGGTAGGAGGAGGAGAGTAATGAGTTTGTATACACATAGGATACAGAAATGATGAGGTAGACACTATAGCTTGTGTCAACACCAAACCAGGAAGAAGGGACCATCTGCAACATATTTTATTATACATTATGTTAATTATTTATTATCCAGAGACATACGAGAAGGACAAGAATAAGAACAAAAGTAGGGGCAAAAGTAAGGACAAGAATAAGAGAGAAGGTAAGAGCAAGAGCAAGAGTAAGTATAAGAGTAAGTGTAAGAGCAAGAGTAAGAGCAAGAGTAAGAGCAAGAGTAAGTATAAGAGTAAGTGTAAGAGCAAGAGTAAGAGCAAGAGTAAGAGCAAGAGCAAGAGCAAGAGTAAGTATAAGAGTAAGTGTAAGAGCAAGAGTAAGAGCAAGAGTAAGAGCAAGAGTAAGAGCAAGAGTAAGAGCAAGAGTAAGAGCAAGAGCAAGAGTAAGTATAAGAGTAAGAGTAAGAGCAAGAGTACGAGCAAGAGCAAGAGTAAGAGTAAGAGTAAGAGCAAGAGTAAGAGCAAGAGCAAGAGCAAGAGTAAGTATAAGAGTAAGTGTAAGAGCAAGAGTAAGAGCAAGAGTAAGAGCAAGAGTAAGAGCAAGAGTAAGAGCAAGAGTAAGAGCAAGAGCAAGAGTAAGTATAAGAGTAAGAGCAAGAGCAAGAGCAAGAGCAAGAGCAAGAGCAAGAGCAAGAGCAAGAGTAAGAGCAAGAGCAAGAGCAAGAGCAAGAGCAAGAGCAAGAGTAAGAGCAAGAGCAAGAATAAGAGCAAGAGCAAGAGCAAGAGTAAGTATAAGAGTAAGAGTAAGAGCAAGAGTACGAGCAAGAGCAAGAGCAAGAGTAAGAGTAAGAGCAAGAGTAAGAGCAAGAGTAAGAGTAAGAGCAAGAGTAAGAGCAAGAGCAAGAGCAAGAGTAAGTATAAGAGTAAGTGTAAGAGCAAGAGTAAGAGCAAGAGTAAGAGCAAGAGCAAGAGCAAGAGCAAGAGCAAGAGCAAGAGTAAGAGCAAGAGTAAGAGCAAGAGTAAGAGCAAGAGCAAGAGCAAGAGTAAGTATAAGAGTAAGAGTAAGAGCAAGAGTAGGGGCAAGAGCAAGAGTAAGAGTAAGAGCAAGAGCAAGAGTAAGAGTAAGTGTTAGAGTAAATGTAAGAGTAAGAATACGAGCAAGAGTAAGAGTAAGAGTAAGAGCAAGTGTAAGAGTAAGAGCAAGAGTAAGAGAAAGAGCAAGAGTCAGAGCAAGAGTAAGAGTAAGAGCAAGAGTAAGTGTTAGAGTAAATGTAAGAGTAAGAGTAAGAGCAAGAGTAAGAGTAAGAGCAAGAGTAAGAGCAAGAGCAAGAGCAAGAGCAAGAGTAAGAGCAAGAGCAAGAGTAAGAGCAAGAATAAGAGCAAGAATAAGAGCAAGAGTAAGAGTAAGAGTAAGAGCAAGAATAAGAGCAAGAGTAAGAGTAAGAGTAAGAGCAAGGGAAAGAGGAAGAGACAGGGAAAGGGAAAGGGAAAGAGAAAGAACAAGAACAAGAGCAAGAGCAAGAGAAATAACAAGAACGTGAACAGGAGTAAGAGTAAGAGAAAGAGCAAGAGAAAGAGTAGAATAAGAGTAAGAGTAAGAGTAAGAGTAAGAGTAAGAGTAAGAGTAAGAGTAAGAGTAAGAGTAAGAGTAAGAGAAAGAGCTGGAGAAAGAGAAAGATCATGATAAAGAGCATCAACAAGAGAAAAAAAAGTAAAAGTGATGTATCCCACAATATTGGCTTGATGGCGGAGGGAGGGAGTGTGGCCGCCCCCATGTTTACTACTGACATACCTGTATAGTGTGTGTGTGGGGGGGGGGGGGGGGGGCGGGGGCGGGGGGCGTGTAGTAACGGGTAGTGACCTCACCATTACCTGCTCATTTACCTATAGGTCTCTGTCATAGAGTCACACACTTCATTCATCTTTACATAAACTAACACATTATGAGCTTGCAAGTTTCTATGTTATACTTGACGCTTATACTGAATGTAACATGTGACTGGTAATACACCAATAGCTTGGTCAGTTAAACAGTGCAGTAGCAGATGTAGCATCCCCCCCCCCCCTACACCCCCCCCCCCCAGCCTAAATAAGACAATAACTAACAGTAACAACCCGGCTGTGGGCTGGTGGGTAAGCACGGAGGGCAGCCAAGGGCAGTGCGCAGCAGCTGGGGAAATGCAGCATCGACACAATGCAGCCAAACACATGTACTGTATAATGCGCTGTTGTGCACTGGCTACCATTACTCACCATACATACATGCATAGGTCAGCTCTTCCTATATGTTACCATTCACCAACTACTCACATAATGTTCTGATTATATTCCTGTTCGGCTGATCAATATGTGGCAATATTACAGATAATGCAATATTACAGATAATGCAATATTACAGATAATGCAATATTACAGATAATGCATCTATCTATTGTAGTTGTCTAGTGGGTAATATATAATAAACAACTGTTGAAAACATATTATGTAAGGCTATAGGCTGCAGCATTGACACTGATACCACATACAGCGGGTAATAAAGGCTGTGTATTACCCGCCACCAGTAATTTCCCTAGGATTTTCACTATTTTTTCATCATAAATATTGAAAAATGTATAATGAATACAAAGTTTATCCTCATGTGATGTCCAAGTCCTCCCAGGGCAATCCTAGTTCTCTCATGACAGCATGTCTCTATAATATCTGGCTTCAGTGGGCAATTATAAGCCAAAATCATCCCGAACATGATTGAACACGGTGGTAGAAACAGGTGACCGCAATAGTGCCATGATATATAGGTGTGCATAGCCACAACCAGAGGGCCTGATTAGCCCATTGCATATGCATGCATGGATTTCACTAGTGGAATCTGCTTTTTTAATTCACCAAATTTACTCCCCTACTTTGATTGGTTGCATAAATCTAGTTGCGCCAATCAATGACGCTCATTTCATGACGCAAGGCTGTAGGCACTTGCTTTTGCTGAGTCGGAGGGTTGCAAGACATGAAATGAAGGTAAATATTGATCAAACAATGTTTAAATATATATATCATGGCATAAAAACAGAACTAAACTTGAGCTGTATATGCAACAACATATTCACAAAATGCTTGTGGCTTTTGGTGAATGTCTTTCATGTTTGCCTTCAGCACATATGCAGCTCCCGTTTAGTTCTATCTTATGATCCTACTCCTCCCCTACGACTACTCCCTCCCCTTCCTACCACTCCCTCCCCCTACCTCTCCTCCCCCCACTACCACTCCTCGCCTACCACTCCCTCCCCCTACCCCCCCTCCCACTACAACCCCTCACCTACCTGTAATCTGCCTACCTGTGTGAGTGGGTCACTTATCTGGGCCATCCTGGAGGAAGAAAAATTGCTTTTTCATGAATAATGTGTTGAGAAAGTGTGTGAGTCAGCAGTCTCTACCAGTGTACATGATACATGGCCTGTATGTGTGGTATGTTAGAACGTGGTCAGTGTACGGTATGTGCGGCTACTGTCTTGAACTTTAGTACATGCATTTATACGACTTTAAGCACTAGACACCCCAAAAATAAAAACATTCCTACAGAGAGATCTTGTAAATAAAACACTTTGAAAAGTATCCATTTTGTGACATATATGACATATTTTCTTGTAACACATCACAAATGAATTCTAGTTTGTTTCTCTTTTGACTTTTATTGCGATACAGAATGTTAAAAGTTTACATTTGAATGTGCTTCTTTATACAAAGGCCATAAATAAATAGTTAATGACTTTATTTGTATTATATGGATCATAATACATCTTATATTCATCAATTTATCACTCTATATATATATAATGTCTGTGGTTAAGACAAACACCAGGTCAGCATTCTACACCAGTGTATGTGGGGAATGTGCTGCTCTACCAATATCTGGCAGACTAATATGTTGCTCTATAGTAGGGACATATACTGGGCTCTACCAATATCTGGGAGTTTATAAATTATGTTGCTGAATAATAGGGACATAGCCTGCATGGGTTGGTGTAAAATATTAATGAGGTAAATTTATACTAAATAAATAATCAAATCAGACTAAGATAAATACCAAATTGTCTCCAAAATGTCTGCATGTGAATTGAAATATACCAATAATTTGAAATTCATCATCAACCGTTTTTCAAAAGTATGAAGAGTTTTTTTGGTGCATCTTACTTAATGATCTCTTCCTAATCTATTGATGAGCCACCAGTCGTTCTTGTATGATTCCCTGGACGGCAACCTGCAGTAACACTTGTATCTACATCATCTCACAAGTCAATTATTCACAATCCATAACTTATTTTGTAATTAACCGTTTCATAAGGTCATTGCAAATCGAAATATATCATCTTAAATCTAAGATTTATCCTAAATGTGATGTGTTTCAGGAAAATGAGTCATAAGTCGCAAAATTGATATTTTTTAAAGTGTTTTTTTCACAAGATCACATTCATGGAATGTTCTAATTCTTTAGGGTTGATAACTCATGGTCACATCAATCTATGTATCAAATTTCCGGACGATCTATGTAATATATCCGTTCGTTTTAAAGGTCCTCATATGGACTACATTTAGTTACTTTACTGTTTATTGACCCCCTGTTAAAAAATAATGATATCTCAAAATCTATTTTTTGCGACTTATGACTCATTTTCCTAAAACACATCACAATCTTAAACCCCATACCCTGAAGCGATTATATAAACGGGTCAAGTCGCCTGAAAGTGTACAATTCACCGTTACCACAAATAACCAAGATTTCAGGCAAAAAATGAGGTTTAAAATACAGTTCAACATAAACAAACATATCTTTTAAAACAATGAAGTACAAAATATATCCAGATATACCTCATTCTATTATTGTTCCCCTTAATATAGCGGAAATTATTACTACATGTGTAGAGCTGCTGATTGTACATGTACTGCTACCCTGCCCCATAAACACCGTGTGTGACACCAGGTGTCTCAGCCCATCATCTAGAGGCTGATATATGGCCTGGGGAGCAGCGGGCAGCCGGCCTCACCATTCTACAGTTGCATCCTTAGCTATTATGACACAATATAATGGTTTGATCTATAGACCGAGGCTATCAATACGTACATCCAGGTGTAGACTAAAGCATGTCCCTGCCCTGTGGAGGCCAACATTGGGTTTCAGCTATGTATTTCATAAAAATAAAATTGGTCGAATCTCAACAATTCTTGGCATACATATAGCAGGGAACGTCCACATAATGCAAATAAACTATGTGGACACGTGAGCATATCACGATGATTCAGATACTTCACTACATGAGAATTGTCCTCCAGTCTTACGTAGAGTGGATATGTTACGTCATTGGTCCCGTCAATGCCCTACGTAAAGTCTCAAACCACCCGTTAACGTGGGGACTACTTTACATATAGTGGATACCCTGCCTATAGTCTCTACCTAAGGTGGCTATAGCCCCAGAACCGTTCAAGAAGACAGTGAGTGAATAGTAATGATGACAAGTGATGTTGTTAGGTCAGCCCCTATAGCAGCCCCGACATGATCTGCACATGTACAGTGGAGGTAATAGGGGGATTTGCATAGCCACCAGTCTGAATCTTGACTCGCATGGAATCATGGGAGTAATGGTACAGTGTAAAATCTATAGAAAACATGTCATTGATAACATTGGATATGTATTTGTACTCCAATGTCAATATCCATGAGTTATACATGTTTACATAACACAAGCCTCCATCTTTCCCATCATGCATTTGGTTTTCATAGATCATTTACACAAGCTACGATATTAGTGACAGCATTCTTGCAATTTGTGTAAAAATGTTGCTAAATATTTGTATGTCAGATTTCAACAGAATGCATCCCATGCTGTACTGTTACAGACAGGGTCAGTGGCACATACAACCCCCCTATTATCGTGTGAAGCAGCTTACAAATGGGTCTGGCACTGTGCCAAGTGTGAATAGCTGAGCTCTGCACTTTTACCCGCACAGGTTGCAGTTCCACCCGCCAGGGGCACCAGGGGGCCAGTCTAAGCTCACAACCTAGGCTCAGACTAGACTATGTTTTATTTGATTTGAAAATTCTTTATTTGACAATGTTTTACATGGGAAGGTATTGCCCTAAAAGGTAAACGTTATGCAACTTATTTTGTTTTTTGTTAATTTTTAACCAGGACTAGATCAGCGCGAAGGGGGGGGGGGAGGTGGTGAAATTATAGCCACACCAGGGTTCTTGTTCCATTCTTTTCCAACCCATCTAAAAGTCATTTGACCAACATTGTGGAGGATTTTGTTTGCTTGTTCTTCCTACAGGACTTCTAAAACGTCTTCATTTGTATCTGGAGGATCCGGCCCAAATCCATTTATGCGATGACTTCACTTATTATGGCTCACTGGCGGCAGTTTTCTTTCATTGATTACTAGCAAAGTACCTGTCCTCTCTCCCCACACTTCCCCCTCTCCCTCTTTTCCCTCCCCCTCTTCTCTGTCTCTCATACCTGTTTTTCTCCGATTCCCCTCTCTCCCTCCCCTCTTCCTCATGCTCCTCCCTTTCTCTCCCTCCGCTCTCTCCCTTCCCCTACATCCTCTCCTTCCCCTCTTTTCCCTCTCCTCCTTTTTTCCCTCCCCCACCCTCTCTCCTATTTTCCCACCCTCTCCCTTTTCCTCACTCTCCTCTCCTACAACCTCTCCCTCCCCTCCCCCTCTCCAATACCCCCACTCTCTCCCGCTCCTCTTCTTCAATCTCCCATACCTCTGCATGTAGTGGCAAATGACGCAGTATCCCACAGGGGCTTTTCCAGGCTATAAATAGAGTGTGTAGATCCCAATTTAAACAAGGCTTCAAAATGACATTTCCACCCCAGATTCCTTCACAAACAATATACGACGACCTCCAGAGAGGGTGGACAGAACTCTACATATGAGTAAAATCGTTTGTAAAAGAACAAATTCCGAGAACATGTGAGACAAAGAAACCCCTCTTTTCTACCTCTTTTCGTAGAAATCGCTCTTCCCATATATTTTATGGAAACTTAAATTCTTACATAAACATAGAACATCTAATCATAATATGACTGAATTTAGTAATATTTGTTTTGTCATCGTAGGTGGAAATGCAGCTTTTAGTGAACAGGTGTCCATCACAGTTCATGGATAAACATGACTATAATTCACACATCGCCATTAACTCTGACATAGACTATATCCCAGCGGGACATCTTACATGTAGGTTCACAGTTATACAGCTGCATCAAGGTTCATGGTTAAATATGCCTTCAACTCCACATAACAACCCCCTCCCCCTCCCCATGAAACATGTCATATCACAGTGGGGGATTTCACATGTAGGTTCACAGTAATGCAGGAGTTCTTTTCCTTGTTTTTTTATCCCATTCGGGCCAATAATATATACCGGTGCATCATGGTTCAAGGATAAATATGCCTGTAACTCAGACAATCCCCCAAACTCTAAGATCAAACATGTCATATCTCAGCGGGGGATTTCAGAACGGAAAACATTGCAAACCTTTTTACTTTCAAACCTGTGCTTCTTTCTCATCTCCGTGACTTTATCACATGTTTGTAAGAAGAGAATGGAGCCAAAGAACTTTCTAAGATATTTGTGCGGAAGAACCTACAGGAAGACGCCAGAATAGTAAAAAGTCCTTCACTAAGGCAAACCACTTGAGCTATATTTCTACATATTTATGAAGTCGAGAGAAAATGTACAATTCGCCTTCACCAATCCTCTCAAATAACCCAAATTTAAGACAATAATGAGGTTCCAAATGCAGTCTAACATAACAGAACTGATATTTACAACCAACACAATACCAAATGTACGCAGATGTACCCAGTATTCATCACTTTTCACCCTAATTTAACAGATTTTTGCTAAATGTGTAGAACTGCCAAAAGTATATTTTTTGAAAATCTGGCCCATCTGTTTTTTCTGCGAGTACAACCTTGACACATGTACTGTGCAGTACTGGGGATAAACCTGGGTTTCTCTGCCAAACATGTGTCAGTGACTTCACTCTGAAGGCAGGAGCGGGTGCAGGAAGGGGTGCAGGAACGGGTGCAGGAACGAGCGCGGGTTGTAGTTTTTACCCTGATTCCTGGTATATAGGGAAAGGTACATGACAGGCGGCTTCTGTTCCTTTATACTCATGATGGGTTCTTGACATTTACTCTCTCCTCAGGTACAGAGCACAGGGATGCGGGGGAAATTATCCTCCACCTAGATAAGATGAGGGAATTCTTTAGTCGACATGAGATGGTTTTGCGAAAAAGGTTGTAATCATCTACCAATTCATCCATCCATCCATTTATCTCTCCATCCTTCTTTCTGCCTATTCTTCTACCTATGTATGCATCTATCTGGTAGCAAGTTAAGCACCATCAAATGTCTTACATCGTTGTACCATTGTAATATTCCCCAATACTCATATAATATTAAAAGTTTAGAGAGGGTGCTACAGAAACCCTGATATCTAAACTCCAAGTTTGATATTTAATATTATTAAATTACAGATGTATTTAAAAGGTTATATCAAGGTCGCCTTAGAGGTTATACCAAGGTCAAATGTTGAACAATGATATCAAACCTCACAATCAACCAGCTGCAGGCATGGGGGAGAGAAAAAGTGCTGACTCAGCACAGGTTCAGGGAGAGGTTACACAGTTCTACCTACTCTAGATATAGTCTGAGAACAGCTGTCCCAGAAATTTATAAGAAATAAATAATAAGAAATAACATAATTATAAGAAAGAAATAATAAACACAGGGTAACTCACAAGTTAGTTGAAGGAGCGTGAATATTGCTCGAATTCTTCACTTAAAAAAGTCTAGTCTAGTTTCACTTAAAATCAATTAATTAATAATTCTTCAATATATTCTAAGTGATGGAAACAGCAATTGAGATAACTGTTTTATTATATGAGCTTTTAATTATATAAATAGATAACTCTTTTTAGTCATGAAGTTTAATGTTGGTGGTAAACTTGGTAAATAAACACATTGGTTGTCATGCCTACCACACATAACTCACTAGTGAAATACGCACTGTGTATAACTCTCCGTAGATATGTTGTTCTCAGAGCAATGCGTATAAATAATATGAAATAACTAAGTATAAAGAGTCAAGACAAAGCCTACACTGAGAAGTTTGTATAAATGTTTATTGGAATTATGTAATATTCTGGCATGTTATGACCGTATGTGCATTGCAGCTTGTAATGATGATAACAACGCCAGACCAAACATGTTCGAAACTATATCAATACAATAATCTGTGCATAACCTGGGATAGCCTGGATGGACTGTCATTATACAGAAGGTAAAGTGCACAGTCCATTTTCCCATTGAAATTATTGATTTAAATAAAACGGAAATTAAGCTATACACGACAGAATTGTGTTGTTTCCTAAAGACTTCACCAGTAGTGATAATGGATACCATACGACAAGCACAATATAAATGTTGTATCGGCTCTGATACAAGCTTCACATGCACGGTTGTCAGTATAACATATCGTGCTAGTGGATACATCCCTTTAGTGTTCACGTTCTGTGTATTTAAGGGCTCACAGTATAGGAATAGTTGGTTATGTTGGCATGTGATCTGTGTATCCTATACCAGGTGTGTACAGGCGGGGGTCAGCGCTAGGTAGACTCTCACTCTCACTATACCTGTTGACCAGTGGCCGGTGCTTGACCCCTCACCTGGGATCACCCAGGGACACCTGGGGTCACCAGGGGTCACCAGGGGTCACCAGGGGTCACCAGGGGTCAGCAGTATCAGGTGTAACTAGTGGATAACTCTACTAATGGCGTCAAGCACCCTACAAGTGAAAGCATTCCGATACAGAGTTCATTTGAAAAACAAATTGAAAAATGTAATTGCTGCGATTGTTACTCATTGTTCTGTAACACATCATATGTAATTGTCAATTCTGTTAAACTTAATAACGATTCAGAATGTAACCCAAGGTTTATAGGTCAATATATGTCCTTGCTTAGGGCATATAATACGTAGAGAATGGAACTTGGTTCGTGTAATGAAGCAATAGTGGCCTTGGTTCCTACCGCTCCGTCTCACTGCACATAATAACCCGCGCTCAATGTGAATTGTGCCGTGCAGGAACTCTCAGTCTTTCTTCTGGTTGTACGTTGACGAAGTCCGTGTAATGCAGCTCTCCCTGGTGCACCCGTGCTATATGTGACGTTTAGAGAAAAATGTGTCAAAAGTCGCAAAAAAGGATATTTCTCAAATGTTTTATTATATGAACCCTTGCACAGAATATTTCCATTTCGTGTGTGTCTTGCGTTGTTAGCAGCATGGATACACGTACTAAATCTCAAGACTGTGTATTGAATTATATCTTTGCGTATCTAAGGTTATCCTAAGGAGTATATTGAACTACTTCACTAGTGAGTGGCCATTAAGTAATATTGCACGTTTCATGCATGAACAAATAGTATATACTTATTATGTGTCCTAGTGTTTACTATCATTGGTATCCGCTTGATCTCATCAAATATGGCAGTATCTTAAAATATATTTTTCTTGCTACTCATGACTCATTTATTTTGTAAGGTATCCCATGTACAGTCCAGGATAGCTGACTCCCGCCCCTCACCCCCTCCTCCACCCTCCCTCCGTCCGCCCCCCCCCCAGCCCCTCACCCCCGCTCCGGCTCTCCCTGAGCTGTGGATCCTCCAGTGTGCTGGTAGAAGTGTGCTGTATAGGTCAAGGTCAAGGTGATAATTCCCTGGATCCAGTTACTGAACCCTGGCCCTGCAACAACACAGTGAGACTCACTCACCCCGCACAGTAAATAGGAAGAAGTAGAGTATAGGTCATTTTATCTTCCATTCACTTATTTCTATCAGAGAGCAACTCTCCAGCTATGGGAGGTCTACAAGCTCACTGTTATTTTTACCGTACTGCTATCTTTGACCATACATTCGAATATTAAAAACATGGAGGACAAATAGTGATAAAGTACGTTTAACTTTATAGGTAAAGGTTAATTATAGATGAGCCGGGTGGGGGGGCGGGGAGGGGGATTTCAATTATTAACTTTCACTTTGATATATTGTATTTGATAATGATCCTGATATGTAATAAGTGCGCATCAATAATGTTCGTGTAAAGGTAAACTAATCTTATAATGAACTAGCTGGCCGTCCCAGGAAGACCTACATAGGTAGAGGCTGCGAACCAGATTCTGACTGATGTAACTGTTTATTGATGGAATCAGAATAAAAATACAATATATATATATATAATATTAGATATTTGTGCAGTAACTTTAGTTTTTAAGCTTCTTACTCTCAGTTCAATGGTAAGTGTGTTTCTCTCAATATTATCGCTTGTTTGTTGACAAATACGTAGTCTTGTAATCATTCAGTCAATAAAGTTCTGGTCTTGCCAGATTAGTGATGTCTTTGATACCTTCTTAAAGCATTTTGGATCTATTATCCCATGGGCCGTTGTCTGTAAAGAGTTCCAAGCAAACGGGATCCTAAAAAGGATTGATTTTCGTAATTGTTCATTCTTAGGTATAATTTGTTTTAATGGGTTTCTTCCTTGTGCGAAATTTCAAGTATTTAGGTTTCTTAGATCAATATATGTTGGAGCCCTTGCCAGACTATGGCCCGCCTGCAATACATGTAATCTCCCTCTATGTATGAGAGGGAGATTACAACATATGTCAACATATTCTTTTCTATATGGATATTGTCGACATTGGCCCTAGATGGTAGCCCATATATTCTACGTAGGATTTTGTTTTGGATAATTTGAAGTCTATTTGTACTATTTGTGGTGTGTGAGTTGTGAAGCTCTCATACATTACAGTGGATTACACATGTATTATAAAGAAACAATTATGTTTCTTTAACCTTCTTATTGTTATTCACTGGGTCGTAACATGATATAATCGAACTTTTCTCCCGATTTACATCCATAATAAAGCTATATACGGATCAGAAGAACTGGCATGGATAGAGAATGCACACCTAGTCTCCATATAGAAAACTGTTACTGTTGGCATGTGTATACCGCAGTCATTTCATCAGAACCTTTCTTGCTTAGACAAACCATAGGAGGTGGATAACTAATAATCCCTCGTCAATATCTCCTCAGTAAATAGTAGACTAACTAAGAAATGTACAGATCGGAATACTAATTAGGCCGGAGACAAGTAAAGGCGAGTGTATAACAGCACCATTTATTTATGATTTAGTCACTCTGTTCATGTGTATATGTAGCGCCTATAAATGTGTGCATGGTTTTACAATCCAATGTAAGATCTTTGTATGCCCGGTTCGTATGATCTCTCGCTGAGAATAAAACATTTTTTTTTACGCATGTCATTTCCCCCGTCTGTTGGTTCGTTAGACGTGTGAAATAACCACAGCCTGTGTACATAAACACTGTAGTCTATCAGGGAAATGATCGTCACCGTCTATACCTGTGTACATATGATTAGGTATGTAGAGTTATTAGACAAGGAAATATAATTTGAAACCAGTCTTAAATCTAGCATCAGGAAGTGAACATGTTCAATGATGTAGAGTGTCATCTATGTGTCCCCTGACTGCCTGTACCCGGGTATCAACATGGATATGGGAGGCTCGCAATGACAACATGATGGTTGCATAAACAATATTTTATCAGCACAAAGATACCCAGCGTGTGGTGGTGTCATATATACCATCTGGTTTTGTGGTGTATGGTGATGTATCTGTGGTCTATATTGTATGTATATTATAGAAGAGACCTGGATAAAGCAATTGGACAAGACACATCACGTGGGATGCTTTATCAAGAAAATAAACTTACTTATTATAAGACTAAGATTCCTATAGACATACACCCACGAGAAGTCAGCATTAATGCAAATAGTTCTAGTTGAAGACAAATTGCCTGTTCATGACTGTAGAGGCAAGTTGTTGTGATTGCCAGGGGGTGAAACCCTAAACCCACCAGGGCTATCTGTGGATCATGTATGACGGGGCGTACACTGGGGGTGAATCAGGTATGTGCGGCTCAATGTGGGGTAAGTACCATCTGCCTCCTACTCACCCTCCTCTATAGGCAATCACAATCTAAAAAAAAATGTTTTCAACATGCTTAGTGAATACATGTGATGTGTTAAGAAAAATGAGTCTTAATACGCACACAACATGGATTTTCAGAAATCATCATACAAAGATGAGATCGACCGTGTTCCAATCATGTCACCCTTGATAATACCTAAAAGTGCTTCTATATCTTTGTATACATGAAGATATATAGAAAAAAAGCCATATTTCTGCGTGGATAATCACTAGTAAATTAGTGAAATATACCCCCTTAAGATGGCCTTTGTAATGCATATATTCTTTCAGAACATATGCATGAAATTCGGTCTGCAGACGTCTACGGGCCCAGTCAAACCACACATGAAAACATTCCTACAAGGAGTTCTAGCGAAAATGTCATTTTTGCAACTTATGACTCATTTTAAATGTTCTCTTATAATCTGGGCACCTCCTTTAGGAGACTCATAGGATGAGATGATCCACCGTCTGTACCTTCACTGGCAGCTATGTACCTGAGGTGTGCTGAGATCCGGGCCATCCCCCCCCCCACCCCCACCCTCCCCCCACCCCCACTCCACACGCCCCCCACCCCCAACTACATCCCCTCCCCCCCCCACACCCCGCCCCCACACGCCCCCCACCAACAACTACATCCCCTCCCCCCCCCACCACCACCCTCCCCCCACCCCCACTCCACACGCCCCCCACCCCCAACTACATCCCCTCCCCCCCCACCGCCCCCCCCCCACACGCCCCCCACCAACAACTACATCCCCTCCCCCCCCACACACCCCGCCCCCCACCCCCACTCCACACGCCCCCCACCACCAACTACATCCCCCTCCCCCCCCACACACCCCGCCCCCCACCCCCACTCCACACGCCCCCCACCACCAACTACATCCCCTCCCCCCCCACACACCCCGCCCCCCACCCCCACTCCACACGCCCCCCACCACCAACTACATCCCCTCCCCCCCCACCGCCCCCCACCCCCACACACCCCGCCCCCCACCACCAACTACATCCCCTCCCCCCCCCAATGCCCCCCACCCCCACTCCACACGCCCCCCCCACCACCAACTACATCCCCTCCCACCCCCCCAATGCCCCCCACCCCCACACACCCCCGCCCCCCCACCACCAACTACATCCCCTCCCACCCCCCCCAATGCCCCCCACCCCCACTCCACACGCCCCCCACCACCAACTACATCCCCTCCCCCCCCCCAATGCCCCCCACCCCCACTCCACACGCCCCCCACCACCAACTACATCCCCTCCCCCCCCACCGCCCCCCACCCCCACACACCCCGCCCCCCACCCCCACTCCACACGCCCCCCACCACCAACTACATCCCCTCCCACCCCCCCAATGCCCCCCCACCCCCACTCCACACGCCCCCCACCACCAACTACATCCCCTCCCACCCCCCCAATGCCCCCCACCCCCACTCCACACGCCCCCCACCACCAACTACATCCCCTCCCACCCCCCCCAATGCCCCCCACCCCCACTCCACACGCCCCCCACCACCAACTACATCCCCTCCCCCCCCCCCCACCGCCCCCCACCCCCACTCCACACCTCCTCCCCCGGCCACGGGTTCACCTCATTTCATGAACTGAATTGCTCAACTCTCCTAAACTCCAGCTGGTTGGTTTAACGGCCAAGTGGGCATCAACTATACCGTGTACATAAAATTTACACCCTATTTTTATGTTTATTTTTATTATAAAACATTTATTTTTTTCAGCACTCATACGAATGAGAACTATCACTCTGTGAAACTTTGTCAATAAAATTTATTTTAAAAAAAAATACCAGCAGGCGGCTCTTGCTGATTGGAGAGAACAAAGTTCCACTGAAAGATTATTTATAAAATGTATCAAGAATAAATAGTATTGAAATAGAAACATCACACACATCTCTCTGTCACACATCACACAGTTTACCTGCGGTTTATGATCTGGCATATCTCTCTCCTCTCAGATATCAAATAAATATACAATTAAAGGAGGTGTATAATCTGGTCATAGTAAATACTAATCAACCGTAGTCTCAGTATTATGTGTATAAGAGGTAGCAGTGGTACACACAGCTACCATAGAACCAGTCTGTAATGGACATAACACGTGGATCATTTAGGATTACCTGAGGTGCAAGGATCCGGCCATGGCCCTCCCCACCTCCCATGCCCCCTCCCCCCTCCCCACCCCCCACCCCATCTCCAAAGGTTCACCTGAGTTTTATGAAGTGGCTTATCTCTCTCACCAACCCTAAACCCCAGGTGTGTGTGTGTGTTGGGGGAGGGGGTGCTAGGAGGGGGTTGAGGGGTAGTAGCAGGGGTAGAGGCAGAGGTAGGCCTAGATGAACCCTTCTCTCTACATCTTATACTATATTAACATATTATTTATTTGTTAAGATCACTGTCCATAAAGGAGGCATACATGTGAAAAGTACATTCCAGGTCGTCCAGTTTGCTCCTAGAGGAAAGTTAAAGGGAAGTAATAAATATAAGGTGACTTAGAAATAATGTGTGTAGAAATAATAACATATTTCTGATATTTCTGAAATATCTTATTGCTAGGGTTCTAAATGAGATAAGCCGAGTATAGAGAAGCCAGGAGTGCTAGCTATCAGGGTTATAAGCTAGCTAAAACATGGAGTGCTAGCTATCAGAATGAATTGTTACATATAATTGTCATTGAAAAGGGAACACTGTATACATTTGGGGGGCTTAACTGGATATGTATCATCAGGATGAAAATTAAGATCGATATATCGATAGGGGGGAATGGAATCAGAGAAAAATGGGAGGGTGTGGAGGGGGGGGGGGAGGGGACACTGTTGGAAAACATTATGTAGTGTAAAGCCTGTGTTGAGAATGCTATTCCATGTACTGTGAAACTTTATCAGCTAACATTATTCAGAAACATACAACAAATATAGAACTTTTTGATCATCAAAAGTAAGCCCTTTAAGCGCTGTAACAATAATTGTAAACAAAAAAATAAATAGATTACAAACTTGGTAAAATGAGAACTACTGTAAACATGTTAAGTATAGAGTATCGATCATGTATTCTATGAAAACTCCTTCACGAGGTCTTATCGTATGGCAGCCAGGAAAACCTGCAATTGAGCAGAGAGGGCTAATACCTATTCACATAATGCTTCAGTACTATGTAAACTGTAATAACTTGATATTGAATAAAAGTTTTATATATTTTCATGGGAAGTTAACATGAGTACATGGTGCATAATCCCGAGGCGATGCCGATGGATTATATAAATATATACGATTCTTATTCTGAGTTTTAACAAAAATCTTCCAGATAATCCAAAAATATAATGAAGTAAATATATATAGTATTGGTTAGACGGTCTCCTGTTATTTGGCTTCATTTCTTCCCAGTTTCTTTCCTTGGATGCTGCCATTCCATTATTAATAGTTCTTTTTAATAAGGTGTGTTGAATAGGGGTATGGGACATTTAGATGGTTCTGAGTCATACAAGGCTGCATCATTGGTATAGATGGGTTTGCACCAGCAGACATGGAGGTATGAGGTATAAGAACCCTGCTGTACCCAATAGCTATAACCCCATCCATAGGGTGAGGGTTATCACCCCAGGAAGGGGTGAGATAGTCTACCCCATGCATGTTGAGGGGCACGTGTCCGCCCAAGGAAGCCCTTAACCAGCCATACACCAGTAATGTGTACACTTCAGTTTAATCCCATTCTCTCTACTCACCAGGGACAACACCTGGTCTAGCTAGGAACATCTGTAAATAGTTGATATTGAGGCAGTTTAGTATGTGTGTGTGTGGGGGGGGGGGGGGGGGGGATCTGCTGCTGTACAACCCCGCATTGCCGTATATAGGCTAAATGTGATGTGTCACGGAATATGGGTCATAAGTTGGACAAAATGGATTTGGGATACCATCATGGAAGGGTGAGATTAAGTGGATGCCAGCAATGTTAACATTTAGGAAATGTAAAAAGTATTTCTATATTTTATGGTTGATATTTTAATTTAAAAAAACGTTTGCAATATTTGTGAGTAAACCCTTACTATTAAATCATCTATTATTGTTTTTAACTACTGGGCCTATACCAAAAAAATGTTGTGACCTTTCGTCGCTGAAGCTGTACTGTCATTATTGTAATTTGTAATGCGTAGCTATTAATTATTTCTGTAATGATATGAAGTTAATGTATATGTAAACTGTATATTTTTTTCAGGGAGATGA